>MEHQ01001393.1:0-46904 GCA_008828725.1 Saccharina japonica
GACCTGATCGGACGCAACCTAGTTTGGATCGCGGACGGCTGCTCACTTTGCTCGCTGGCAGTTGGAAACGGCGCGCGTCCAGTTCTTCTGGAAGAGGTCGAGCTTGGTCGCCTCCACCGCCTCCTGCAATTGCCTTGCCTGCTCCGAGGTTTTGTCATGATACGTAGGCAGCAGCGGCGGCCGGGAGGGAGGGAGCGAGAGGTTACAATACATTGGACACATAAGACCCCTATTTCACTTCACCATCTACATAATATATTATTTGATACGTGATAGATATTTGAGGGAAAATACATACATGTAAGTATATGTATATCCCTGATTTACCTTACCGTCTACCGGTATATATCACACAGAGTTAGCACACCCTCTCTGGGACCAAATTCGAAGCCGATTTTTCTCCAAAACCCGGGACAGACAGACACACACAGCACAACGAAAACGGTTGGCCTTGGGAAGATCGGCGGCCTTGGAAAAGAAGATCTCGGCGAGATATTTTCCATAGACGCGCCACTCGGCGTTTACACTCACCCCGTTGTTGAAAGAAGCCCAGGTTAGCAAATTTGTCCGAGGAGGTGTGTTATCTTATCACCCCGGGTGATAATCTTATCACACCGGGTGATAATACATCACCCCGGGTGATAATTCGTATCGCCCCGGGTGATAATACTATCAACCGGGGTGATAAGATCATCACCCGGGTGATACGGTACTACATGAAAAAATCATCTGCACCATGTTGCTGGGTGGGAGGGCGTATGCTCCCGCATAATCTAGCACGTACCAGATACTATATATACGATTCGGGTGGGGTCTGACGAGGGTAGAAAAGGGAAACAATAAAAGCTTCCCGAGACCTTTTTCGCGATGTACGAGAATAAAAAGTTATCCTGCGCAGCATCTCACAGCGGCAGATACAAGATCTATCTGGAGCATCTACTTGTATAATAGATCGTCGTCTGCCCGATGTTGTGATAGGTTTTCGAAAAAGTAGGATGGCAGAGTGCTGCTGCTGCCGAACGGCGCTATAATGTACGCGGTCGGCGTTCGTTACCTCGTTACTTCGTCTTCCGAATTGATTTACGAAATTTATCCAACCAGTCAATTCAATCAAATAATCAATCAATCGACCAGTCAATCAATCAATCAATCAAATCAATCAATCAATCAATCAATCAATCAACCAACCAATCGAAAATCTCACTAACCTACCAACAAAGCAAACAACCAACCAATGAGTCAAGCAACGAGGTCCCCGGGAGGGCCGCCAGAAGGTCGCTCCCTGCGTATATTAGGGGATAGGGGCCGCCGGAGACAAAAACCCCCCCGATATATATACTTGTGCATGAAAAACGCTTCAAAATACGCATTATGCCGGGTCGTTTTAGCCGTTCTATAAATAGCCAACACAAATCACATACCATGGTACTATTTTCAGGTTGTTGTTTGTTCCAAAATGACTGGTATATATATACAGCAGTAGTAATAGTAATAGGTACGATTCACCTGGTACGAATACGATCATATTCTATTAATAACATATTGATAGCGAGAACGGCCTAAAAAAAATGGTTTTCGCAGCGGCGAAAGAAAATAAGGGCCCTTAGAGACCCCCACCCCGCAACAAAGAATGATACATTTAGCGGAAAAATATTTCCCCTGAAAATGTCGTGCTGATGCAACAGCGCAACATCTATCGGGAGCCCTGCCTGGAACGGATTAAGAATGAAACACGAAACCTCGGTGCATGTCACAACGGTAACCGCGGGCAGGACTTTCAAAGAAATACACATACAAACACACACAAACACACACAACAATGGCTTGACTGCCCGACCCGTGCGACCCCCCCCCCCCCCCCCCCCCCCCCCCGAGCGCGCGCCTGCAAGCGGTCGGTCCACATCCCACACAAAAAACGCCAACATATATATATAATGCCTCCTTAACACCAAAACCATGCCGTGCTAATATTTACCTGGTATATGTATAGTAATGTTTATGAATTTTTCGTGCTTTTCGCAACTTTTCTCTTCGCACGAGCACTTCTATATATTTTGTATATGCGTATCGTACACGGTTAAGGTTTCCCTTTGGAGGGCATTCGAACGTGGGGAGGACTCGCAACTTAAAATCCGATGGCGTTTTATGCAGCTGAAAAACCACACGAAACGCCCACCAGGCGCTAAAAACACACACACACGCACAAGCCGTTACAAGTCAAAAGAACGAACGACCAGCGCAAGGAAAATCGTTATATACATATATATCATACTTCATACTTCGTATATAAATATACCAGGTACGAATATAAAATAAAGGGGAAATTGTCGCCTACCCAACATTATCGTTCGCCGCGGCTACAGTTATGACCCCTTTCGGAACGGACACCCGCTTTTGGGACAAATTACTTGAAATTAATATGTGCAGTACTGAAAAGGGTTAGGAACGGAAATCCGTTTGGGAGGAGACAAATTACTCGAAATTTAACTCACTGCTGTAAAAAAATGTTTGTTTTTACGTTTTTACAGCAGTACAGTTTTAAACGGAATGCTGCTGCTGAAATAACTCACCGGTTTGCAGTCGATCGGGAGACCCCACTGAAGCAACGAGATAGGGTCCTTGTTCACTCGGGATCCCTGAGAAACGAACAGTCAGTCACAAGCGCGGGGGGGGGGGGGGGGGGACTTGGCGGGGGGGGGGGGTACTTCATTTTCATGCATGGCCGAAGTCGTATGACCATAGACCCTCGTATCTCTACAATGCCGGGACGGAGCATGTAGGGTTTTCACCAACCAGGCAGGCATTGGTACTCGTTTGTTGCTTGCCCTAGTCGTTTGATCATTGACCACGAATCCCTCTCGAGACGGAGGTGCCGCTCGTACTGCTAATAGCCCTAATAGCCCTAATAGAGACACTGCCAATGGTTGGGGATCGCTCATTTACCTTGTTTCCATACTTGCATCACACATGGGATTTTTTTTGCTATTCTTATTCCCTTCCTGTTTCGCCGCCTGTGGCCACCACCTATCTCCTAGCATATAGGGGGGGGGGGGGGGGGGGGGGGTGAAGAAAAATTAAGAGGCGTTCGTCATTTTGCGGACAAGACACAGCAGCACGCGAAAGAAACTTGCTCGTGACACGGCTGTCGGTTTCGTTAACTAAACTTGTACACTACTGAAAAACAGTGTACTACACTAATTCCGAGTAGTGTGTCCCAAAATAAATGGTTGCAGTTCCTTCGTACAGGGGTTGAGACCTACACCAACCACCAATACCACCTCCTCGGCCGTGATATGGTAGGGGTTGAACTTTTGAGCTCAAAACATTCTACACCTCAGACAGATCGTGATATACTGTAAAGATCATCTAGATCCTAGCCAGTCGTTTTGATATGCTGTGCAGGATCTGTACATAGTATAGATCCTTCTCAAGAATTACGTCCTACGTATAAATCATGCAGGTCACACGGCTCTCACCCGGAAACAGGAGCTAGATCCTACAGATCAAGAATCTATCTGCACCCTGCAAGATCTAGATCATCAGCTGGAAAATCGATGATCTGTATGATCTGTATGATCTGTCCGAGGTGTGAAAGCCTTTCTCACGGACGGGGCTCCTCTTTTGAGGAGTTGTACACCCCTAACATCTTCAGATCCAGTGTGTATTATTAACCCCTTAAGAACTGGTCCCACATATTAGGGGACAAACTACTTGGAGTAAGTGTGGTATTTTTTGTTTCAGTTCTGAATGGGTTAAGTCATACCAGGTAGATACCTAGCCCACGAGATTGTGTATCAAGCTTAGCTTAACAATTTTCCACAGATCGGACAGATCATCGATTTCTCGTTGCATGATCTAGATCCTTCAGGGAAGATAGATTCGCAATTTATCCACAGATCGGATAAATCATCGATTCCCCCAGTTTATGATCTAGGTATTTCAGGGAAGATATATTCTTGATCTGTGTGATATATAGTTCATGTCGCTGGGTTGGGAGCCGTACAACCTGCACGATCCAGCACATGTTTCCTGGGTTGGATCTGTACTACACAGACCCTGCACAGCATTTCACAACGGCAGGTTAGGATCTACATGATCTATCTGTAGATGATCTATCTGTAGATGATCTATCTGTAGATGATCTGTCCGCCTGACGTGTGCAATTGTCTTCAAGTCGTTTGGTGGGTGAGGCATCGCGGGTTTCGAGCGAGGAGAAGTCTCGAAAGATTTCACAGCTCGGACAGATCATACAGATCATTCCCACTGCATGATCTAGATCCTTCAGGGCAGAAACATTCCCGATATTGCATGTATGGTCTACAGGGGTAGCATGTTGCCGGGCGGGACTCGTACGATCTGCATGATCTATGATGGCACTATGTTTCCTGGGTTGGATCTGTGCCTACACAGATCCTGCACAACATATCATAACGGCAGCGGACGAACTGGATGATCTAGATCACGATCGATCTGTAGATGATCTAGATCATGATTTACCTGTAGATGATCTAGATAATGATTTACCTGTAGATGATCTAGATCATGATTTACCTGTAGATGATCTAGATAATGATTTCCCTGTAGATGATCTAGATAATGATTTACCTGTAGATGATCTAGATCATGATTTACCTGTAGATGATCTAGATCATGATCTATCTGTAGATGATCTAGATCATGATCTATTTGCAGATGATCTAGATCATGATATATCTGTAGATGATCTAGATCATGATCTGTGCGAGGTGAGGAATCTTCGGATGCCATATACCCTTACAGCAGTAGCAGGCATCATCAGCCACTCACCGACGCAGTTGAGCTAATGACAAGCTTGTTGGACGCCGCACTCGCCGCCTCGTAGTTGCCAGCCACCGCTAGCCCCGCCAGCAGCGAAGCGATCGTCTGCTTGCCGAAATCCCCTGCCAGAAAAAAAAGGCACAAAAAACGCCACAAAAAACACACGCCGAATAAAAACCCTTTTCAACTGACTGGCTGTAGTACTGCACTGTACATACACGTAAATATAATTATAATTCCAAGAGTTTGGTCCCCACCACGGGAGTGCAGTCCTAATAAGCCGCATGCCTTAAAGGGGTCGACGTTTCATTATGCGGATACCAGGCCCCCTTCCCCTCTAGACAGTACCGCCTCATTACACACAAGTTCAAAGCCACACCTAAGGTCTTGTCATGTGACTCCGTTCCGTGTGTAGACCCGAGGTACATCAAGTATATACCGACCAACCTCGGTGTGTATGCCGTTCAAACCACACCACAACCACTCCAGAGAAAAGAAACCTGATCGAGGCGTCCCGGCCCCATATTTTGGCGTCGTCGGTAGGACGTGAGGGGCTTTCCACACCTTGGGCGCCGTCACGGCTGCTGCTTCGAACTTTTCACGCACAGCAGTAGCACTACTCGTGAAAACGGCGTTTGTTCTACAGCAAGTACCGTTTTTGGTGTGAGTGTGGTTGAAACAGGCAGTTCCGCGACGATTGTTCCGACTTATCGTTAGACGTGCAGTCTGGTATACCACTCTGTACCGAACTATAAGCACCTTGTACACATCAAAATCAAATAAAAATGTGATTATATTTAGGGACAGAGCGGTAGAGTACACGGCTTGAACTGCGCTTGCGAGGACAGAGCGGTAGATTACACCGCTCGAACTGCGCTTGCGACTGCTGTGACTTCTGCGACTGCTGTTGTGCTTCGAGCACGGTGGGGGGGGGGGGACTATGTACCCGACTTTTGCCCACGCTGGGTACTTTCGCGAGCTTTCAAGTTCGTTGCACGATCGGTTGTGCCCGATTCGGCTTTTTTTTTGTTATGCGTGCATTCTGGTAGCAGACTACAAGGAAGGCTCGAACTACGCTTGCGACTGCGACTGCGATTGCGAAAACTGCTGTGTAGCGGGTCTGCGAGCGTTGTTCTTTGAGCACGGGAGGGGGGACTGCCCGAATTATGCCCACACTGGTTGTCTCGCATTGTGGACAGAAGTCGGGTAGCCCCCCCCCCCCCCCCCCCCACCGACCGGTTTGGCTCAAAAGATGCACAGCAAGTTGCGCAACACCGCTACGTACACAGCACTCTTCGCAGTCTTCGCAGTCGCAGCCGCAAGCACAGTCCGAGCCGTGTAATCTATATACCGAACGCACGTCCCAACAACAAGTCGGATCGTTCGTGGCGCAGCTGCCTGCTTCGAACACAACCCCGAAAAGGTGCCGAGAACAATCAAACGCCGCCTTCACAAGTATCATACGTCGCAGAAACAAGTTTTACCATTACAGAATAATTGATCCCTCTATAGTGCCGGTTGAGTAGTGCCGGTTGCCCGTTATAGTGCCTGTGAAATCCGCTTGCACACAGATGGGATTCACCAGTGTGGGTAGTGTGGAGGGTAGTGCCGGTTGCCGCTAATAGTGCCGGTATTGATTGGCGTGGCGCAATACCGGCACTATAGGGCAACCGGCACTACTGTAGGCATGCGTAAGACGAAGAGCAGAAACGCTGGGGGGGGGGGGGCGTACTCATTAGCCCGTGCTGCATGGCCGTAGTCGTATGACCATAGACCCTCGCATCCCTACAATGCCGGGACGGAGCAGTCGGGTTTTCACCGACCAGGCAGACATTGCTTGCACCAAGCGCGAAGCGCCGTGACGTGTTGGGCGAGTCGCATGAAGGGTGAGCTGCATCCTCTAAGAACCGCTTGTGAGGCGGACTTGCATATGGATGACAGCCTCAATGAGTTGATTTGTCTCCTGGGGCCGCCAATGAATTTATTTGATTTCTGGGGGGGCTGTAGTGGGGGGGGGGTTAGGGGATGCTCCCGAAGTGCAGCGTCGGGTATAACTACTTGACCCCTTTTAGTACTGCACTCTAATTCCAAGATAAACCGAAATCTGACTCTAATTCCAAGTGTTTTTTGTCCCCACAACGGGACTGCAGTCCTAATAAGCTAAGAAGCCGCATGCCCAAGAAGGTGCGACACGTGGGCAGCATGGAGATACTTACGTGCACACTCTCGGACAGCAGTTCACCGCCTTTCCACCAACTCACGATCTAGATAGTTGATGACATATATACGGTAAAGAGCCTTGAGCTCGCACAGGGGGTGCGATCGTGTTTTAGCGCTCGTTTTCTCTTGACAACGAACGTAAAAAGGGTGCTCAAGCCAAACATTATATATACCACTATGTACGTAAATATAAGGACCTATCGTGTATCAGTATGTAATACAACGGTTCTTATATTTCGGGACAAGAGTGGCGGGTATTTTCGGATAGCTCTCGACCAGATCTTATAACCGAAAACACCGTGTTTCACAATGGCAAACCTTTCCGTTCTGGAAAAAATAATCGAGCGCTGAAAAAAAATCGTACCCTCTCTACGGTAGATAGATTACTGATCTGTATGATCTGTATGATCTGTATTATATACTGTAGCTGTACGTTGCCGCGTGGCCGCCGTACAATCAACACGATTTAGACCAGATTTCCTGGGGTGGATTATAATTATGTACTGTATATAAAGATCCTGCACAACATCTCATCATGACGGCAGGCTAGGGTCTATCTGATCTTCTGCAGATCGTGATCTATTTGATCTTCTGCAGATCGTGATCTAGATGATCTATTGCAGATCGTGATCTATCTGATCTGTCCGACATGTGGATACTCATTATTGCTGCAATGGTTGATAAGATCGCGCGCTTTCTCGTTTTGTTTTGGGTCGCTATTCCTGAGCCCCGAACCATTCACACGTTGGGCAGGTAGATCAACTACAGATAGATCATCTAGACCCTAACCTGCCGTTACAAAGGTGTTATGCGGGAACTGTACAGTACAGATCGAAATCCAGGAAACATGCCCGATGTATATAGATCATGCAGAGTATCCGGCTCCCATCNAAACCACACCACAACCACTCCAGAGAAAAGAAACCTGATCGAGGCGTCCCGGCCCCATATTTTGGCGTCGTCGGTAGGACGTGAGGGGCTTTCCACACCTTGGGCGCCGTCACGGCTGCTGCTTCGAACTTTTCACGCACAGCAGTAGCACTACTCGTGAAAACGGCGTTTGTTCTACAGCAAGTACCGTTTTTGGTGTGAGTGTGGTTGAAACAGGCAGTTCCGCGACGATTGCTCCGACTTATCGTTAGACGTGCAGTCTGGTATACCACTCTGTACCGAACTATAAGCACCTTGTACACATTAAAATCAAATACAAATGTGATTATATTTAGGGACAGAGCGGTAGAGTACACGGCTTGAACTGCGCTTGCGAGGACAGAGCGGTAGATTACACCGCTCGAACTGCGCTTGCGACTGCTGTGACTTCTGCGACTGCTGTTGTGCTTCGAGCACGGTGGGGGGGGGGGGACTATGTACCCGACTTTTGCCCACGCTGGGTACTTTCGCGAGCTTTCAAGTTCGTTGCACGATCGGTTGTGCCCGATTCGGCTTTTTTTTTGTTATGCGTGCATTCTGGTAGCAGACTACAAGGAAGGCTCGAACTACGCTTGCGACTTGCGACTGCGATTTGCGAAAACTGCTGTTGTAGCGGGTCTGCGAGCGTTGTTCTTTGAGCACGGGAGGGGGACTGCCCCCGAATTATTGCCCACACTGGTTGCTCGCATTGTGGACAGAAGTCGGGTAGCCCTCCCCCCCCCCCCCCCCCCCCCCCGACGTGCTCAAAGCACAGCAGTCTCGCACACCGCTACGTACACTCAGCACTCTTTCGCAGTCTTCGCAGTCGCAGCCGCAAGCACAGTCCGAGCCGTGTAAATCTATATACCGAACGCACGTCCCAACAACAAGTCGGATCGTTCGTGGCGCAGCTGCCTGCTTCGAACACAACCCCGAAAAGGTGCCGAGAACAATCAAACGCCGCCTTCACAAGTATCATACGTCGCAGAAACAAGTTTTACCATTACAGAATAATTGATCCCCCTATAGTGCCGGTTGAGTAGTGCCGGCTGCCCTGTATAGTGCGTGTGAAATCGCCTGGCACGCAGTGGGATTCACCAGTGCTGTAGTGTTTGGAGGGTTAGTGCCGGTTGCCGCTATAGTGCCGGTATTGTTGGCAGTGGCGCACATACCGGCACTATAATGGCAACCGACTACTGTAGGCATGCGTGACGAAGAGCAGGGATTACTACGCTGTGGGGGGGGGGGGGTGCTATTAGCCCATGCCTGCATGGCCGTAGTCGTATGACCATAGACCCTCGCATCCCTACAATGCCGGGACGGAGAAGGCTGTCGGGTTTTTACCGACCAGGCAGGCATTGTTGCTTGCACCAAGCGCGAAGCGCCGTGAGGTGTTGGCGAGTCGCATGAAGGGTGAGCTGCATCCTCTAAGAACCGCTTGTGAGGCGGACTTGCATATGGATGACAGCCAATGGGGTGGTGTCCGGCAGCTTGCTAGCAGCCAAGGGAGCTCTTGAGTGTTCTGGAGCTGGGGAGGGGGGGGTTAGGGGATGCCTCCCGAAGTGCAGGCGTCGGGTATAACTACTTGACCCCTTTTAGTACTGCACTCTAATTCCAAGATAAACCGAAATCTGACTCTAATTCCAAGTGTTTTTTGTCCCCACAACGGGACTGCAGTCCTAATAAGCTAAGAAGCCGCATGCCCAAGAAGGTGCGACACGTGGGCAGCATGGAGATACTTACGTGCACACTCTCGGACAGCAGTTCACCGCCTTTCCACCAACTCACGATCTAGATAGTTGATGACATATATACGGTAAAGAGCCTTGAGCTCGCACAGGGGGTGCGATCGTGTTTTAGCGCTCGTTTTCTCTTGACAACGAACGTAAAAAGGGTGCTCAAGCCAAACATTATATATACCACTATGTACGTAAATATAAGGACCTATCGTGTATCAGTATGTAATACAACGGTTCTTATATTTCGGGACAAGAGTGGCGGGTATTTTCGGATAGCTCTCGACCAGATCTTATAACCGAAAACACCGTGTTTCACAATGGCAAACCTTTCCGTTCTGGAAAAAATAATCGAGCGCTGAAAAAAAATCGTACCCTCTCTACGGTAGATAGATTACTGATCTGTATGATCTGTATGATCTGTATTATATACTGTAGCTGTACGTTGCCGCGTGGCCGCCGTACAATCAACACGATTTAGACCAGGTTTCCTGGGGTGGATTATAATTATGTACTGTATATAAAGATCCTGCACAACATCTCATCATGACGGCAGGCTAGGGTCTATCTGATCTTCTGCAGATCGTGATCTATTTGATCTTCTGCAGATCGTGATCTAGATGATCTATTGCAGATCGTGATCTATCTGATCTGTCCGACATGTGGATACTCATTATTGCTGCAATGGTTGATAAGATCGCGCGCTTTCTCGTTTTGTTTTGGGTCGCTATTCCTGAGCCCCGAACCATTCACACGTTGGGCAGGTAGATCAACTACAGATAGATCATCTAGACCCTAACCTGCCGTTACAAAGGTGTTATGCGGGAACTGTACAGTACAGATCGAAATCCAGGAAACATGCCCGATGTATATAGATCATGCAGAGTATCCACGGGGGGGGGGGGGGGTCGGGGACCGGCTGCACTTTCTCTCAGACAAGTCCACAACAAGCTGCACAAACGAGAAGTAACGATGTCGGGTTTGGAAAGGACCTAACAGCGGCAGTGTCTTTGCACCTGCAAACAAAAAAAGTTGCGTGCCGTTCGCTGTACAGATGCTACAACAGCACCAGGATGATGGTAGCTCGCAAAACGGTCAGCTTTCACAGGGGAAAGCAAGCGTACACCGGAAGTCCAAACAGTAGTGGCACCTGGTATCAAGCAACGTTGTCACCGCAACAGCAGCAGCAGCACATTAACTACTCTACTCTGCTGTCTGCAGAGTCTATTGCTGGTATATACCGAAGCACAGCTGCTGGCGCAACGCGTATATACACCTGTGGTGCATGGTTGATTGGGCTGAGTGCTGACTGCACGTTTGCCTCTCCGATGTCTTACGATAAGATGCACAGCAGAACAGTACTACTATGGTATGATACACGGCGGCAGGTGGCCGGTGGCGACGCCGAAACAGTCTGAAACAATATGATACAGATCTTGGACAGATCATCTACACATAGATCATCGATTTCCACTTCATGATCTAGATCCCTCAAGGCAGATCCATTCCCGATCTTGTACATATGATCTGTAGGATCTAGATCATGCTGCCGGATGGGATCCGTATAATCTGCATCATAATCTATACCACACTTTTCTTGGGGTTGGATCTGTACTGTATGCAGATCCTGCACAACCTCTTCACAACGGCAGGCGAGGAACTAGATGATCTAGATAATGATATTATATCTGTAGATGATCTGTAGATGATTTGTCTGTCCGAGGCGTGAATATACATATGCGTACCCCCTGCGGCAACATGCTTGGGTCTTCGACTGAATCGGTGTTGCGCAGGAGTCGTGCGTAGTGCACGGAACCCACAACCTTACGTACAGAGACACAGCTTGCTGTAGCAGAGTGGCAGAGAGCATCGAAGCACTTAACATTAGACAGCAGTCAGTACCAGTACTGCTGGTATTATATACCATGCTGGATACAAGACGTTGACAACAGCAACCGCGAGGCATCCGCAAGAAAGTATGATGTGACGATGATCATCACAGCATCGGATCAAACTGAATCACACGATCAGGCGTAAAGGATGACCGGATCACCCAGCAGACGCCTTGAAGCTTACTGCTGTTAACCAGCAGTACAGATCTTTCAGATGGCAGATGGATTCCTGATCTGTACGATCTACTTACTGCCTGTATGATCTCGCTCATGTTGCCGCGTGGGAGCCGTATGATCTGCACGACCTACAGCGCAGCAGCAGTAGGACAGGTTACCTTGGTTGGATTGTGTACTTACACAGATCCTGCAAAACAGCTCACAACGGCAGGCTGTCATATACGTAGGATCTAGATGATCTACGAGTACTACGTAAACTGCTGCCGTAGATCATGATCTGTCCGAGAGGTGCGAACTGCTTTGATCATAGATGTTGGATAGAAGTGGAACCAGGTTAGGTTTAGGGTGGTAATGCTGTACTGACTTGACAGCAATGTACCGTATGAAGACTGAAGACGCTGTGCAACGGGCAACGGGTGGGAAAAACATTGTTCTGCTATTACTATACGGGCGGCAGTACCATAGCTATGGTCGGCTGTCGGAGCCTTGCTGCCTGTTTCACTCAGGAAGCCGCTGACTCGCCGCGTAAATTGCAGCTGATACGCACCACATTGCTCAAATTTCTTGGTGCTGAAAACATGTGTAATTCCCATCGCAAGTACCTCTATCCACAGGTTGAAGCCCGAACATGCAATTCAAGCACTCGGCAACGGTGCTCCAAGACCCGCGTTCTGCGTCCTTGTGGAAGCACCAATGCTCCTTCGAGCGCTGCCTTACCTCGAGTCGTCCCCCCCTCCGCGCTCATCGACAGGCAACCAGCGGGGCGGCTGCTGCACCCGATGTGACGATGATGGTCATTGATCGTCGTTCTGGACACCGAGATGCGCAGCGAAGAAGACGGCACGAACGCATCCGACACGCCGGCCAGAAGAGCAGTCACCGCTGCCAGTGCAACACACCCTGCGGAAGTGTGTGTCGTCATGATTGCAGACAGCTAGTGCAAAGGGCTGCGGAATACACACAAACAAAGAGCTTCCCTCACACACACACCGAGCAAGAACACGAACTCGCTCGAAAATCGAAAATCGTTCATTTTTGCAACGCGGGAGTTCCACAGATTTCCCGTGCGGCATTCGTCCAGCAACACCACGTGAGCGTGGCTGCGAGTTCGCAAAAACTGCAACAACAGCCAACTCCACATCTCCTATCCTCCCCCTACCTTTCCTCCCAACCTCAGCAACACCCAACATGTCTCTCCCTATCGTGTTCTTCGACATCGCCATCGGCGGCCAGCACGCAGGCCGTATCGAGATGACGGTGAGGGTAGTTCCGCTTGCTTGCCTTTTTAGGGAATTCCGCCTGCTTTGCCTTCCCGAGCATGGATCTTATGCCGCCCGAGGGTTTACGTCGCGATACATGCAAGTTAGACCAGACGAAACAACCAACCCACGGGCGCCAGACCGCCAGGGTGCTACCTGGCAAGCCCTTGGGTTGGCGTGGCGGAGAACCGGTTGGCATGCGTCGTGATTTATGATGTTTAAGGGACGTTTCCTCGGAAAGACACCTCACATCTTCTTGCTTCGCATGGCGTGTGCAACTGCAGCACAGAGCAAGCAAGCAGTGTACGCTGCCCGTGTCAGCAGCAAAATCTTTTTATTTCCGTGCCGTCTCGCCGAGCCCCCCAGGCATTTGCTCTGCCGCCGCCGCCCCGGCAACCGCTTGTTGCAACGCGCGGCGTGCGTGCATGCGTGCGTCTGTCTGTCTGGCGAAAGCGGCGACCTTTCGTTCCGGCAGATCAACCGACATCATCAAGAGATTCCCCACTCTGGATTTTTGCGAACAAACGTGGCGTGCACTGGACAGAAAAACATGCCCAGCATGATGATGATGCCGTACGTACTTTCCCCTGCTCGGTTCCTTCCTCTCTCCTCCTTCCACAAAGCGAAAAAACCTGCAAAATAATGGCGACAAAAGATATCCACCAGTTCAGAGAGCACCCCCCCTCGTGCCCCCCCCCCCCCGGCCCCCCCCCCCCCCGCGTGCTGTAGATATAGCAGTCGATGTGTGTGCATGAACACTCATGTATGCCGTCGTAGAGCTATCTACTTAGCGCTCCATGGGGTCCCCCCCTCCAGAGGAGTGAGAATGAGGGAGTGATTGGCTGGCTCCCACCAAAACGGATTAGAACGCAAGAAGAGGCAAGATTTGTTTTTGTTTTTTCCGAATCTGAATCTACGTATCATACCGGAAGATAGAGCGGCACTTTCTTCGTTCTTTCCCTGCACTGCCGCTGCTGCTGTTGCTGCTGCTGCTGCTTCTGCTTGCCCCGTGTGCATTTGTCCGGCCAGGTATATACCAACGGTACTTGAACCTCTCGCGTCCCCCCTTCTCCTTCCTCTGTCTCTTTTGTATTTTCGTGAAACAGCAGTACGACGACGTAATCAAAAGCATGGACACATTTGCAATATATACGTGCGTTTTCCGGGCTCTAGGTCCATTGCAGCAGCAATATTCGCCCTCCAATCTATCTCCCCTCCCTCTAAAACTCCCTCCAAATCGAGTAGTAACTACCAGGCTCCTAGTACATCACGAAACCTACACCTATACCACAAATAACACATAGAACAAAATTTCTACGCAGCTCGCAAAGTTGAGTATCTACTATTCAATCGGTTGAACTCACAGCTGACGTATTTATAATAATTTTATTTAACTCCCGTATTGTTTGTTTCCCCTTGTCCGTAAAACGGCAGCCCTCGCCGCCGACGTAAAAACTCAACGAACTCAAGGTTTGGGTTTCTCCCCTCTTTCGCTGTTTGCCCTTCTTTTCGTTTTACCCTCTACCCTCTACTCATATTATACGTGTAATATCTGATTTGCTGCTCCTCCTCCTCCTGCTGCTGCTGCTGCTGCTGCTGCTGCTGCTGCTGCTGCTGTCCCCGCTTGTTGTTGTTCGTGTCATTAGCTGCGCTCCGACGTGGTGCCCAGGACGGCCGAGAACTTCCGATGCCTTTGCACCGGAGAGAAGGGAACCGGCAGGTCCGGGAAGCCCCTGCACTTCAAGGGCTCCTCGTTCCACCGTGTGATCAGCGACTTCATGTGCCAGGGCGGTGACTTCACCCGCGGAAACGGCACCGGTACGTAATTGTATCGAGTATTTTACGGGGGGCCATACGTAGTAATCAGGACCCAGCAATCACACAAAAACCCGTATATATGTTGCAGTCTGTTTACTTATGTTGCAGTATTTTTACTCGTCGTACGCATATTTGGTCCTGATAACTGAATATGTTCCCGGTAATAGTACAGTAGTAATACTACTACTAATGGGAAAACGAACCCGCACTAATTCCAAGTTACTTTTTTTACCCCCAAAAACGTGGGTGCAGGCATTTATTACATCTATGATAATATACACCAATACTAAAATTAAGTAAACCCATTTAGAGCTACACTTCCGTTGTTGGGACAAAACACTCGGGATTAGAGTATAAGATTTAGGTTTTTGTACAGGGCGGTACTATTATGCTTTTTGGGGTTAGTGGTACTTGAAAATATTACGTACATAGCGTGGGATAATTTTTGTAGAGTGGTAAAAAAACACTCAATCACCACGGCTTGACCATGGAAACAAAATAAAAATAATTGCGCGGAAATATTTGGGAGATTCTCAACACGACGGCTCTGGACGGAAATGTAAAGGCCGTTGGGGTATGAAAAAGAAGATCGAAACGGTCCTTACGTTGCCGCCCAGAGCGATCCGTGCATGTACGACTGCTGCTGGAGATTTATTTCAAAAATACTTGAGAACGAGTTCAACTATTTCTCGAAGCAGCTTGTGTTGCTCTGTTCGTCCTCGAAGCAGCTTTGCTCTTTTTATATATACTGCTACCCCCAGGCTGGCTTGGTTGGGACTTTCGGGATTTTGTCTGTGGTTTCGTTTTGATGTTGTATTGTATGTATACCCCGGTGGTGGTGCGGGATCTGCGACGAACAGAAGGGAAAGGACTGCCGTTTGTTGCTCAGCGCTCAGGCCAGCTGGCGAGAGAGAAGAGATTATGAGAGGTGCCAAGTGCCAATCATCCCCGGAGAAGATGAAATTGCAAGTGCAATTTGCAAAAGGGTAAAGGGTGTATCTTGCTTCTGCATGCATGATGACGAATGCGCAGCACAGCCCACTATTACGTACCTGGTACCTGGTACTACGTATCTACCTGGTACATGCAAGATAATGACGAGACGAGATGAAAGTTGAAACGTGCGGTGCCGACTACTTGTCGACGGGTCGCTCGCAAGCATTGATCCCTCCCTATATTTTACAGACGTATACGAGTATACCTTTTGGTGTCCTGGTTTATGCAACCCCCCCCCCAATTAATTCGAAGCTGTCTCATCTATACGCAAGCCCGCCCTACACGTGGTTCTTGGTAGGGTGCCGCTCACCCTTCATGCGTCTCGCCCAACACCTCACGGCGCTTCGCGCTTGGCGCAAGCAATGTCTGCCTGGTCGGTGAAAACCCGACATGCTCCGTCCCGGCATTTTAGAAATATGCGAGGGTCTATGGTCCTGCGACTACGCCCATGCATGTCATGAGTACCCCCCCTCCCCCGAGTCGCTCCAACGATGCCCTCATTACCTGGTATATATTGCCTTGAGCCTCGGGCAAGCTTGTTGTGTCTGCAGCGTTGTCCGTTGCGTTGCCTGGTTGTCAGTTGCCTCGGAACTACATCAAAGGTAAAATGATGTGCCGGCTGCGGATGTTTATTTTTTTCCCAAACCTAACCTGATTTTGTGTTCCCCCCACTCTCCCGCAGTCATTTTCCTCCACGGAGTTCAAGTACCCCCCCCCCCTCCCGCGCTCCGACGTTTATTTAGTCTCGTTTATAATACAGCAGTATACAACATTGGATAGTATGGAACAGTTGGCATGGTATGTATTTATTAAATAGTGGGACGAGGAAAAATTGTACGTACCACTGGTACCTACTGACTGTTGCAACAAATACCGTGTTTTTTCAATACACACCCGAACGCTTCGAATGCTGTCGTAGATGTAACATACAGTGGGGGTCGCCCCATAAGGCGGTCTGAGTAAGGCGGTATCCCGATATAAGGCGGTCAAAATCGCTTGGCGCGACTGGGAATTGCACTCATAACCTGGAATGAATAAGGCGGCTTCCCTCTATAAGGCGGTCATATTGCTCTGGCACACCAACGTCATACTGGGGGACCCCTACTGTAACTCTAGTATATAGGTGAAAACGTGCAAAAACGCATGTGACGTGAAATTCAAACGCGTACGTACGCACCCCGTAACTGCCAAACACCTTGCATCGCCGCATATCATACTGCGTGGGTCTTTTGCGTTTACCTTCAACACACCACGAAGCACAAAGTGCAGGTGGAAACTACGGTGAAGTGCTGCTATGCTATCAAATCACCAGATATTAACCAGTAGATTGGCCAAATTGAAAAAACATTGGCCTGGCGTTGATGCAACGCTACACGATACCACAACGCAAGTTTCACACCTCTGGTAAAATTACACATTTTCTGCAGGTCAGTTTTTCGTGTGCTTTATACGTATAATATCCTTCTATGTTTTAGTGCACCACTCTTGTCCCGGAATATAAGTAACATTTTACAGTAGATCTATATTGAATCAAAATACGTGGTCCTTTTAGTTCGATAAATAGTAGTGACACATGTTTAGTGGTACTTATTTGTTTACGCTTAGATCCCTGGCCATTTTGGTAACCAGAATAAAACTTATATACCACTTTGGGCCATCCATCCGTCCGTATTTTCCACTCTCTCCCGCCGAAGATAGGGACCTTTTTTAAGCACATCCTGGTACATGTTAAGTTGAGGGACAGAGTGGTTTGTATTTATAATGAAGCGCGAGCCCTTTTTATTTTATTTTTTTTACCGTGCGTCACTCCCATGAGAGACGCGCTGTAGAAATGTTTGGTCATGAACCATATATATTATGCCATTGTTTACGCGCTCTCTCTGCCAACCACAACCCAACCGACCTTTTTGTGTGGCGCGTGTGTGTATCATATCATATGTGTGTTGTTTTTGTGTTGTGTGTGGCTTTTTTCTTCGGTCCGTTTTTTTTTTTGTAGTGTCTTGTTCGGAGATCGATGTTCACGCCAATTCTCTGTACGAGTGGGTTACTATTTAGCATAAAAACTCATGGTGCGTACGTCATCGTTATTGTTGATGGTGTTGGCTGGTATTATCCACGCACCCGAAGGCTCCAAACCATTATTCATTGTTTTATCTCGCCCTACCTATTGGGCTATATATATGATAATGCGGGGGGGCATAGCAATCAGAACCTACGATGAACCCAAATAGCAAGTATTCCCTCATGTTTATACACCACATTTTGGTTCTTTACTACTATGATATGTTCGGACGTACTATTTCCTAGTAATCAGAACCCACGGTGCAACCAAACACCATGCGTTTCCTCGCGTTTATACGCCACATTTGGTTCTAATTACTATTACGGGGGCCCATAGTAAATAGGACCAAATATTGTTAGTAAAATTAGGTAAATATATACCTGGTAGGTTTTTGTGTGCGTCGTAGGTCCTATTTACTATTGTCCCCCGTAATATGTTGCCATAAGAGTTCCTAGTACAGTAGTGGTGAACCCATTTTAAGACCATCTGGTGTAACCCCTTAAGAACCTGTCCCCCGTTTATGGGGACAAACTACTTGGATTAGTGTTGTATAACTTTTTCAGTTCTGAATGGGTTAAGGCCATAGTAGAGATAAGACCAGGTAAATCGGCTTTTCACGAGGAAAAAAACTACTTGGAATTAGTATGTTCGGTAGTAAAAGGTAAGACCATAGTAAGGGATAAGACCACGTTATTGGGCTTGTCACTTGTCACGGGGTGGTCTTAAAATGGGTACACCACTCTGTAATCAGAACTCTCCACAGCAGTGGTGGATCCAAAAACAATGCATATCCCCTCATGTTTGTACACTACATTTGGTTCTGATTGCTATGTTCCCGCAATATTTCCTATTAACAGTAATCAGAACCCACGGGTGGACCCAAAACTATGTATTGCACTATGCTTTTTCACCATATTTGGTTCGGATTATTATGTTGCCCCGGAATACGTCGCTCCTTCTAGCGAGCGACCCGGGCGGTGAGGGCGGCGGCGGGGGGGGGTTACCGTGATGAACGGAGAGCACGCTGGTCGCGAAGACAGCGTTGCCTCCTTCGCTTGAAGGGGGTTGTTGGCGGCGGCAGCAGCAGCAGCAGCGGCGGCCGTACGAGTACTACTGCTGTCGTGGCGGTGGTATTATTTATTTCGCTGACCACGTGCTATGTTTGCTTTTTATGTATGTTTTTATTGTATTGTTGGTTTTGGAGATGGATCGGGCGATGGGCGTTACAACCCTGGTCATAGGCTTTTCGTTGTTGTTGGTTGTTGGTTGATGTTGCCTCCAGCTTGAACATTTTGGACCGTTGTTGGTTCTTTGTATCATACACGTATTCAACGACCAACAGCGTCATCCAGCACCAGCGCATCCGGGTCCGGCACAGCCCCTGATGCCCATACGCCCAGTGGTTGATAGCTGCTGCGGCACTCTTGCTGTATATATTGTCTATACGAGCTGGGTCAACATGCTCAAGCGTCCGAGGTAGTCGTAGTAACAGCAGGGGCTGATGCTGCCGAGGGGACATGGAGTGAATTGACACACGAGGCGGAACGTGGAAGTGTTCCGGGCTTGAGCTTTATTTTTACCCATCCGCCGGAGGAGTAAAAAGAAGATGGAAAAAATATGGGCCTGCCTTAGAACGGACGTTCTTTCATGAGCCTCTAGCGCCACCACTTTTGCGAGTTAGGACTTGAAAATTGGAAACACTGACCCTGACATAATTATTTATATGCAAAAAAAAAATTAGGAAACATTCTGACTGTTTGTAAAAACCGATTTGATTTCGCCGAGATATCCGCGAAGACCTAACGGTATCAAAATTGCAGATTTTTTACCATATTTTGACACTAAATTCGCATGACACCTAAACAAATCGCCTTTCCCGATCAAGGTGAATTTTTGTGTAGAAAATGCTGGAGGCAGAAGGGTACGATCGATGAAAGTTGCATTTTGCCCAATTCATCACCCATCAAGAGATACAGCAAAAAATAAAATAGAAATCCATGCTAAAAACAAGTAATAACGAAAACGGGAATTACTGCGATGCCCCGCTCAATTTTGCAAATTTTGGACTCGATTTTTCACCTCGCATTTAAATCATACGTGCGAACGAATTCCGAATCATCCCCTTTTTTCTTTTCTTTTTTCACACTAGTTGACGCCGCTTTTTCATTTTACGCGATTTTGGATCGGTCATATATCGATCCTGGGGAAAAAGAAAGAACAGCAAGCGACGGCATCTCAAAGGTTGGTTACGACGTGAATAGCACCGTGTAAAAAAAAACCTGGCAAAATACGTATTATGAGCGGGGCATACTAGCCGATTACCCGCTCTCGCAGCGGCTTGGTTGGCCTAGCTCGTGTACGTGCGTGTACTGAGTCTTGTCCCCTGCTGTGTGATTCAACACCTTGGTGTCATGCGTAAATGCCGTAAATTTGATCTCATATCTGGTTTATACACATTTCTCATGTACAGTAGTAGTACAGGTAGTCGCCGTGCGCATCCTTATTGTAGGATGACCGTCCTGCTGACCCTGGTACTATGATATCACCGACCTGTATCACACCGAGCTTGCAAATATGAGTTTTGCCAAAATCGACCTCATATCTTGTTTTCTGGTCGAAGTTTCGCTCCGATTCACAGCCCTTCGTATAATGTATACTATGTAAATACCTCGGGTATATTATTTTATATTGACTAAAACAACTGTTGTTGCCGATGTTGACCCCCCCTTGAAGATTCGAATACCGCGGGCAAGACGACGCCAAATGTTTTTTGGATACTCGTGTACACCGTACAGCAGACAAGCAGCCACACATTTTGGCGTATCGGGGTAAATTACACGGGTTCGGAGGGTTATGTAATTCAAAGCATTCAAAAATCTAAACCTTGACAATTCTGGTTGAAATACACCAACTCTCTTGTCCATCGGTCTCTGAACAACTTTAATTGATCGTTCGGAGGTTAATTAGACTGCCTTGAGACTGTATTTTTTTATATTATTATTCCAACTCTCTTTTACGCCGTTTTTACTGTGGTGAGGTGTACCTATTTTACACGCAGGCGGTGTGTGTGGGTTGATCTACAACGATAGCCGATTATAATTCCAAGCATTTTTTCCCGGAAGTGAGGGTGCAGTGGGGGGGTTAAACAGTGCAGTCAACACCTCGGACAGATGATCTACAAATATATAATCTACAGATCTACATAGATCCTAACCTGCCGTTATGATATATTGTGCAGGATCTGTGTCAAGTACAGATCCAACCCAAAAATCACGTCCTACGTATACCATGTAGGTTGTGCGGTTCCCACCCGGCATGATGGAACTTTTATTAATATAATAGATAAGACAAAGCAGGAATATATCTGCCTTGAAATATCTATAATCACAAAATAGACGTCGATGATCTGTCTCTACGTAGTAGGCCTGAAAAGTTACATTTTTTTTCTTCAATAAAGTGTGTTGTCCCAACTGCGGTGGTTATCTTCCCGCCTTTTTTGTGTCTTCTTGCCAAGCAGCGGGAATCGATTTTCTGTCCCGAGGTCCCTACAAAAGTTTGATTGGTTTTTATAATGTCATGTTTCCAACTGTTAAAAGTCTCCCGCTTCTTTTGTCTTCGTCTTCGTCTGTTGTGTGATGTGTGCATGCAGGCGGTGAATCCATCTACGGCGAGAAGTTCGCCGACGAGAACTTCCAGCTGAGGCACACCGAGCCCGGAGTCCTGTCCATGGCCAACGCCGGCGCCAACACGAACGGCAGCCAGGTCAGTCGAATCAATCTGTCAATCGAATCAGTTGCATCAGTCGGTCAATCAATCAACCATTCATCAATCAATCAGTCGATCGATCGATCGAACACGACCCGTCAATGGACCAGTCAATCAATCGGTCGATCAGTCAATCAGTCAGTCAATCAATCGGCCAGTCAGTCGATCAATCGATCAATCGATCAGTCAGTCCATCAATCAGTCAAGCAATCAGCCAACCAATTAAATCGGTCTATCATACCAATCAATCAATCAGTCAATCAAATCAGCCGCAATCAGTCAATCAAGTCAGTCGATCAGTCAATTAATCTGCCAATCAAGTCAGTCGATCAGCCAATCGTTCTGTCAAATCAATCGGTCTATCAGTCAATCAATCAAATCAATCAAGTCAGTCGATCAGTCAATAAATCTGCCAATCGAGTCAGTCGATCGGCCGATCATTCTGTCAAATCAGTCGGTCAAGCCAATCAATCTGTTATAACCGATCAGTCAATCGACCAGTCAATCAATGAGTCAATCAACAATGTACCAGTCGGCCATTCCCTCAATCAGCCAGTCACTCAATCGATCAGTCGGTCAATCGATCGGGCCGGTCAGTCGATCAGTCAATCAGTCAAACAATGAATCCAATCAAATCAGCCGAACAGTCAATCAATCAATCAAATCAATCAAGTCAGTCGATCAGTCAATCCATCTGTCAATCAAGTCAGTCGATCAGCCAATCAATCTGTCAACCGACCAGTCGATCAGTCAATCCATCTGTCAATCAAGTCAGTCGATCAGCCAATCAATCTGTCAACCGACCAGTCGATCAGTCAATCGTCCAGTCAATCAATGAGCCAATCAACAGTGTCCCAGTCGGTCATTACTTCAATCAGCCAGTCAATCAATCGATCAGTCGGTCAATCGGTCGGGCCAGTCAGTCGATTAGTCAATCACTTAAACAATCAAGTCTAAAATCAGCCGAACAGTCAATCAATCAATCAAGTCAATCAAATCAATCAAGCCAGTCGATCAATCAATCAATCTGCCAATCACGCCAGTCGATCAGCCAATCATTCTGTCAAATCAGTTGGTCAAACCAATCAATCTGTCAACCTACCAGTCGGTCAATCAATCGACCAGTCAATCAATAAGCCATTCAACAGTGTACCAGTCGGCCATTCCTTCAATCAGCCAGTCAATCAATCGATCAGTCGGTCAACCGGTCGGGCCAGTCAGGCGATCAGTCAAACAATCAGCCAATCAAATCTATCGGTCTATCACATAAGTCAATCAATCAAATCAGTCAATCAAATCAGCCGATCAGTCAATCAATCTGCCATTCAAGTCAGTCGATCAGCCAACCAATCATTCCGTCAAATCAGTCGGTCAAGCCATCAATCTGTCAACCAATCAGTCGATCAGCCTATCGACCAGTCAATCAATAAGCCAATCAGCAGTCTACCAGTCGATCATTCCGTCAACCTGTCAGTCAATTCAATCAGTCAACAGTCAACCAATCAGTCAATCACTCGATCAATCGAAACACGGTTTAGAAATGGAAGCATAACAGCAGTGCGTCAGTCAATAAGTTAATCGACTGACCACGCTCGTAAAACGGAAGCGTTCAACAGCAATACCTCGTACGTTGTATATACGTACGCTAGGTCGTGCAGATAATACGTACGGGTCAGGGAGCTGCCTTTCCCGAAATATCTAGATCACGAAATATCTAGATAATACGTAGTAGATCATTATTACGTGGGATCTAGATAATTTTAAGTAGGGATCTGATCCGTCCGATGTGGTGTGATGTGATGTGTCAAACGTTTACCTCAACATCAGCAAATGACAACCGAGTCTTCCGACCGACTATAGTAACAACACTGATTTCGCCGTTGCGTTTGCTTTTATCTATCTCTCTTCCTTTTTATTTATTTATTCATCTATTTTTTGCTGTATCTTTCTTTTTTTTATATTTTTATTTTCTTTCTATCGTTTTCTTTGTTTCTTTCTTGTTCTTCCCTTCTTAACCTCTCAATTTGCTTTTTCGCTTGCTTGCTTTCTTCTTTTTGCTTTTTGCGGCTGATGTGGGGCGACTGAATCTACGACGGAGAACAGTTCTTCCTGTGCACCGTCGTGACCTCCTGGTTGGACGGCAAGCACGTGGTGTTCGGAAAGGTGACCAAGGGCATGGAGGTCGTCAAGGCCATCGAGGGAGTCGGCTCCTCCAGCGGCAAGACCAGCTCACCCGTGGTCGTCGCCGACTGCGGCCAGATCTCCTAGATTATTTTTTTCCAGCAGAATATGGGAAATGATAAATTTATCTGGTTCTTCGCAAAATGAAAACTTGGATAATCTGGTGCTAGGAACTGATTATCGTAAAAAACATTTTTTTTCTTGTCTCTTCTGTCCCAGTTACAGGGTTCCAGGTATAAAATAAGCAACCACTTTCGGTTTTTTACTCTTTTGTCCCTTGCTGGAGGTACAAACTATGGAAAAATAGTTTTTTGTTTTGCTCTTTTATCCCTACTCGGGGTAAAAAATATGTTTTCTGTATGAGATGGAGGCATGTTTGTCGTTGCAGCGGTTGCCTGGGGGTGGGAGGAGGGGGGGTTCAGTAGTATGGAGGCTGGAGTGGGAATGAAACGCGCACGTCGATATTCTTCCGGTGCGTGGGAGAAGGTGGGGGATTTAGAGAAGATTTTTGACCGGGAAGCAAGCAAGTCGGCTTGTTGTATTGGGCGGTACTATACACCGCAGGCGTTATCTTTTGGGGGGGGGAGGGGATGTAGGGGCGGTCAACTAACGATCCCCTCCCCATCCCCTCATACAGGACACGCCTCCGCCTTTACATGTTGGGTAGGTCAACGACGGGCCGCTAATAAAAGAGGTTTCGGACTGGTACGGTAGTGGTAGTCGTACATGCTGTTGATTGCGGGGGGGAAGGACTGGACTGTGGTAGGCTCTGGTAACACTGCGTATGGTGCACGATCGGTAGGCGTGTCATGTATCGATCGTTCGCTCTGTCAAAAGGTGACGACGAGCGTCAATTTTTTGTGTACAGATTGGTCCGACCCCCGGTGTCGTCGACAAAACTGGCACAAAACCCGCATATAATTATGGCGTGATTTCTTTCGGCGGTGCCCATATTTTTGGAGGCGTTTTTTCGGTAGGGCGGGTGCGGGTGCGGGTGTGGGTGAAGTTCACGATAAAAAGCCAAGGAAGTGGGGAGGGAGTCTGGTGGTGGTATCGAGCAAGAACCTCCCTCCCTCCCTGCCCCGTGAATGATGGACGGCGGATTCTATATGCGTAAAACTCGGTCGGTGCGAGCTGGTATTTTTGGGCGGAACACGGGATGGGTGGGCGCCTTCATATCTCTCCAAGTATGTCTTAGGTCGTTCGTGGGACGATGTGAGGTGGGTGGAGGGGCTGGTCGGGGCGCACCCCTCGTGCGTTTGTCAGGTTGGAATTTCGTTTCACCTGTGTGTGTTGGGTGGGTAGAGATTCTTCGTCAGGTGCATGATGAACGGCGAGAGCAGGGAGGGAAGGAGGGAGGACGATGGGTTTGGGCTTTATTTCGTAATCGGCGGAGAGGAGGTATTGGGGAGGATATTATATGCGATGCGATAATACGATCTTATGTACGCATTCGTCAACCACAACTACAGCAGTACGCAACGAGGGAAAATATGAGGATGCATGGACTTGTGAGCTGTATTAAAAAAAGTGAAAGTTTCATAAAGCTCTCGCAAACGTGTATTATACCGTTGTGCGCGGTTGTCTTGCCAGCAACAACAGCTGTCACGCATGCGGCCAAGGAAATAGAAGCTGCATGAGAGCTTTGTGAGGAGAGGTTGTACCCGAACCACTACTCAGCGCCAGCTACTACTACTAGTACTACTGCTGCTGCAGCCCCATCGGTACCCGGGTCTCAAACCTGGGTATTTTAGTAATTCTCGTGTAGTTACCCGGGTACCCCCATGATATAGTTACCCAAGGTACCCCCGGAGCATACAAAGTTACCCGGGTATGTACCTTTAGAGCGTACGGAGTTACCCGGGGGGAATACGATGTTACCTGGGTACCCCCAGAGTGCAGTTACTCGGAAACCCTCAGAGCACCCCAAGAGCATACGAAGTTACCCGGGTCCTAGAGTACAGTTACCCGGGTACCCCCAGAACATTACCCCGTTTGAAACACACCCTTGAAGCTTTGCGCCGAGTCGCTCCTCCACGCGCCCGTGTGGCTGGCATCCAAGAACACAAATTAGTTGCGTGCTCTGGTTGCCGTTTTTTCTTTCGAAAGACCAACGAGTTCAGGCGGGGATATAATAGAGCGCAGTGAGGCCTCTCGTATTGCCACTTGGGGAGTCGTTATTGGCGCCTCGAGCTCCTGCCTTAGTAATACCCGTTTTTGCACGGGTTCGTCGCTCCATCGCTGCAAGAACGAGGGACGTGGCTGTAAAAACGAGTTGGCCCATCTCGTCAACATGGTTCACATGTCTGGCAGATCACGATCTATATCTGTGATTCTACGAAAACAAAAAAAATGATTGGGAATTTTCTGGGAAGAAAACGGGTTTTCCTTAGATGATTTATCCCTGTAGAACCTAATAATCTGCCGTGAGTTGTTGTACAGGATTTGCATACAGCTAAGTACGTAGTTGTGAAGGTTGTTACCTACTGAGCTAGACTAATATTGCACGGCCAAGGAACGGGTTGGTGTGCTTTTATTCCACAAGTGTGTGTACTCGTAACTATTTTTTACTAGAATCAGCCGCCGCCGCCGCTACGGCCGTTGCCACCGCTGCGGGCGGCAGGGGCACGGGTGCGCCTGCTGCTACTGATGATATTTTACTGCTGTTGTACCGGGCTTACAGCTGCAGCTGCTGCTCTTACTCGTATAATTGAGATCAAGGGAATGCGAGGTTTCACAATCGGCACACGGTACACGGGCATGAGACCTTGACTGCTGCTGCTGCTGCTGCTGCTTCTGCTACCTTGGATTTGAAGTGAAATGCCCACAAGATCCAAAGAACTTTACTCGTAAAGTACCCAAGTGCATATTTTTGGAAAATCCGGTTTTCACCGTGGTCTGCCGTGGTCGGTAGGTGTAAAATAAGGGCCTATTTTGTTTACGTCTAAAACCCGTCCACAATGATGTCAGGTCAAGCAAGGAAAACTTACGCTGTCAAGGGTATAGGGCCGAGTGTTTAACACTAAAACCTAGTAGCATGGTTTCAGCCGAGGTGCTGTCTGTCAAATAGTTCAAGGTGCTGCGTCGTGACATCTTTGTTTCGAGGACGGTGAATAGGAGAGGAAGCTGAGAGGGAGAGAGGAAGGAGCTGAGGGGCAGAGAGGAGGGAAGGGTGATAGGGGTGGGGCGGAGGGGGGGACGGAGAGCGGGAGGGACGGAAGGCGGGATAGGGAGAGGGCGAGCGAGGGAGGGTGGGAAGGAGGGAGGGAAGGAGAGAGGGAGCGAGAAAGCGAGACTGGGACGGAGGGAAAAGCCTTCGCCACGATCACTCCCAGCACAGATAAATGCGTGACGCTGCCCAAACATGAATTTAATTAATCCGATTCCACTTGAAATTAGACACTGGCCTCGGGCTGCTGCGCGACACCCGACTGCTGCTGCTCGGCTCGCGGATGCTGGCAGCCAACCCTGACTACTCCACACACAGGGCACCCCATTAGGTATGGTTTGGACCATGGCGATCGCCTCCTCGAGGGCTTGCGTGCGGTACGGGTGTAGCAGTTTTGAAAGAAATTTGGCCGTGGGGGATCCTAGACTGACTCCCGGGGGACAGACAGACAGACAGTTTTTTTTAATCGGTTCCAGAGACCACAAGTTACACTTGTGGAATACGTAGGGGTAAAAAAAACGGCCAATTACCCAGCCCAGAGTAATCCTTATAGCAGCACTCTCCCCCCCTCTGGACGGCGGGATGTGAGGGACGTAACGAACGGTACTGTATACGGCCGTAAGTTGACCTACCCGCCTCGTTTCAATGCCTGCGGAACCGGCAGCTATATACATGTCTTTCGGGACGCTCGCGCAAGCAAGCGTTTCTACTGTATAACAGGTACCGTTAAATAAAAAGAAACATTCGCAGTGAGATTCGAACCCGCGTCCTGCCCACACCGAGGAAACATGTCCAACCACTACTACTGTAGATCATGAGGCTATACACCTCCCAAACGGAAACATGAGATATACATATACATCATACACATACAGTAGTTTTGTTAGACACCTATTCCTAGCCCATGATGTTGTATATGGGGCTTTATCTCTCACTACCGAACCAAATACATGCGTTGCTCTGCTGTTCCCTAGGTGTGACTGATGTGCGGTACGTGCGATGGGCGGATTGTGTAAATACGCGGAAACGTATTATTAGGCGTTGTTGGTGTTTGTTCCGGTGATCCGGACGGCTAGTTTTCGAAATGACAGCTTTCATCGGACAGTTTTCGGTCAGACAATATTAGTATTATTGGAACTAGCGGTATGGCCACGGCTCCGCCAGTGGCGCTAGGCACGCGTTTCCCAGTCTGGTAGTACTCGCACTTTGTGACGTATGATACAACTTTGAACGGAAAAAAATGTAAATTATTGGAATTTCCGTTTTAGAAGATCCTAGGTAAACCTACAGTAGGAAATATATAGCCGGTGGAGTGTTACGGTTACAGCTCCACAAGCGATGGGCCTCTCAGAAAATCTTAGGTGTACCCCCACCGTAGTTACGTATACATACGTATTACGTACAAACACGGTATCATATGTACACACACGAAAAAATATGAAATAGAGAAAATCTTGGTGTGGAAAACGCCTCCTTGTTTGATTATCATTCGCAGCCTATCATTCGTAGTCTGGCTGAGGAGCAACCTTGAACCATGGTCGCAGCTCGACGAAGCCCTTCGGGAACATTGCCACCGTGTCCTCTGCCGATACCTGTGGCGAAAAACATGAGGAGCAACGCCAAGGAAAAATGTTGAAACGTTAGTTTAAATTTACAGGATCACATTTAAAGTATAATATATCATATGTGTTTGGTCTTTTTTTTTACTTCACACCTGGTACGTATCAGGTGCCGGTATGTACCTTGATACATATAAATATATGTATGTATATATACAGAGATGAACGGCTGGGTTTCCGCGCTAGAAACCAAGACCTTTACAGGACTTCCCTTCGCCATTCTTCTGCTCTACCTAGAATTCCTCGTGTTCGTCAAGGACAAAGCTCTTCTAGCAGAGTTGTTGTCCCTCCAAGCTTCTCTTGAGGTTTCTCCGACCACGCTAAAGTATGCGCTTATGTGGAGGAGAGGTTTTGGGAAGGGTCCGTAGATCGTTTTTCACATATGTACCGACGGAAGATACATCAGAAGGAATTACTGGTATCCTATTGGAGAATTTCACCGACAAACGACGGTGCTCGGCGCAATTACCCGAGGCCGAGAGCCGAGGTGAGTCTTTTGTTTGCCCGACCGAACTCTCACTCTCTCACTTCCACCTTACCAATCACGTGGAGGGCTCTCTCCTTGCCTACATCTATAAGGGAAAAAACTGCAACCCCTGGTAGCGGGAAAAAGCTACCACACACTTCACTCGGGACCCTGCGACAAAAAATAGTAGTAGGGGCTTCATATTGGCGTCGACGATCAGATTTGAACCCGTGCGGGCAGAGCCCAACGGCTCGCGTTTACTGCGTGGAAAGTGGGTGATTTGTTGCCTGAATAGTTGAAATCGGAATCATCCCGAACGACGACAGGTCGGCAGCCCCCCTCGAGAACAGCAGTCCTGATAATACAATTCATACCAACAAGTAGAGATGCATATATATGTGTTACAGGGTGGGCTGATGTAGTAAGAATAGTAATCAGGACCCACGATGGACACAAAAACCAACATATCCCCCTATGCTTACACACCATATTTGGTCCTGATTACTATTATGGGGGACCAATGTAAATAGGACCAAACTTTGTTAGAAAAAAAAAACGAAATGCAGTTATTGTGTTTAGCGTAGGTCCCCTATTTTCAATGGTTCACCCCGCAATAGTAGCTGTGTGACAGCGCGGATTATCTTGGCGCGGCAGAGGCATTCCTACGTTTCAACGGGTTGTTTCAAGCGCAGACACAACAACAAGAAAAAAACGCACCCGCCGGTATATATGATAGGCAGAAAACAACATGGATATGTATGCATGTATGCACCCGGGGCGGGGGGCTACTCATTGTGATGCATGGCTGTAGGCGTACACGTCTATCGCCATAGACCTTCGCAGCCCTATATATATATACTTTGCACATATACATACAATGCCGGGACGGAGCCCGTCAGGTTTTCACCGACCAGGCGTGCATCGCTTGCTTGGGGCACGAAAAACACTTACATTGGTGCCAACCAAGACATCCTCGCCCTCTTTCCAGTTGGCCGGTACCCCGACGCGGTTGAACGTGGCTTGGCTCAGCGCGTCGATCGCTCTCAGCGTCTGCGTCACTCGCGCCAGAAAAAAGGGAACAACGTGAACAAGAACAAAAACAAGAACAACAAAAACAACAAGAAGAACGATGAGACAGGCGTGTCAAACCACCATTGGAATTCCGACGATATTCGGTAGGCCCTCAGTCTAGGAGGCTCATAACCTGTTACGGGGAACCATAGTAAATAGGACCTACGGTACAAACGAAAACCTTTATATCTACCCATTTTTACTAACAATACTTGGTCCTGTTTACCATGAACCCCTAGGACCCTAGCGAGCGTCATCCCCTAAAAACAATGGATTTCGCAGCCTTAAGGTCCTGCAATAGGCTGATATCGTACGGTTATATACGTTAGTTGGTGAGTGACAACAATGCAGGTGCTGTTTGTAACCCACGGCCTCCTCCGCTGTCTACGCTCGGCCCTCTCCGTTGTACTGGCCCCCCACATGGCATTCGAGCGTCATATTTCGTCTAGAGGAAGGGCGTGGACATGACCCCAGCTTCAAAGTTCGTTTTTGTTTTGCGTCGGTCAGCAATGTATTTATGCAGTCCTGACTAAGTCTTAAACTTACGACACGAGCTACAAATTAGCAGGGCTGTTCGCGGGTCAGGTCAAACCTCATGGGTCAGGTCAGGTCGGATCGGATCGAGTCGGGTCAGCTGACCCGACCTGACCCCCGAGATTTTGGAAGCCTCCTGACCCGACCCGACCCGCGAGATTTGAAAACCTCTTGACCCGTCAAGACCTGACCAGTGAGCTTTTGAACATTTCCTGACCTGACCCGGGGGTCGGGTCATGACCCGCGAACAGCCCTGAAAATTAGCCATATAGCTGCAACCACCAGTAACCCTAACCCTAACCCTTTTGGCTGCCGACCGTTTCGAGAACTTTGAGCATTTCGGACAGATTACGATCTCGAAAACTTACAATCGAATACTTGCCGTGACATGAGATGTTGTGCAATAGGCCGTAGCATACAGATCCCACTAGCCCAGCATGTGTGCAAAAAGAGCTGGGCCATACAGAGATCACCCGGCAAATAGGGGATCTATATAGGTCATGCAGCAGATCATACTTCCGTATCGATCAGGGATCTACAGCAAAATACCTAGCAAATATCTAGATAACGAATCGGGTATCTGATTGTGAAACATTATCTTTGGTCTTTGACCCGACCGTTGCGAGTATACTGCAGTGTAGTAGGATATATACTCTAGCACTGTCATAAAGTATATACTCTGGATTACCCGGGTATATACCCGGGTATAACCGGGTATGCTGGGTTATCTACCCGGGTATACCCGGGTATACCCGCTTATCTATCCGGGTATAACCGGGTATCTACCCGGGTATGACCAATTTAACCATGTGTGGTACACGGGTACCCCAGAGTATATACCGAACATATACGTACCCTCGAGATATTGTTATTTTTATCTCGTACCGTACCTCGTAGTAGTTGTGCCCGACGCTGCACGGGTACTGGACTATCATCCTCACGCGCAGGTCCAAGTCAATGATCAGCACCGATGTCTACAAGTAGAGACGGTTACGGGGACGGTTCGGGACGGGTATCAAGCAAACCAGTATCGGGAGACAGACGGGGATAAGTTTTTATCATGACGAAAATGCGCGCACATATCGGACAGCTCGCACAGCTATACGAAACTCATTATCTCGCCATAGCTTCACCCCCGGCAACAACATGTGTAAAGAAGATCTAAAATATATACCAATCTATCCCGTAATATAAGAACATTTTGAACAATACTATTCAATCAAAACGGTGCTTACATTTCGGGACAGAGTGGTAATAGTGTAACTCGCACCCGCAAAACGTGTGACAGTTCATGTATGATACCACTCTGTCTCTAAGTATAAGAACCGTTCGGATTACATATTAAAGCACAAACTGTCCTTATACTTAGGGACATAGTGATGTATATTCCTCGAAATGAGCTAGGTATAACTCCGAGCTGCGGTGAGCTGATCTGCACTAACGTATGCGTGGCAATATGCAAGGTTAAGCCATCAACCTCTAAACCGTGTACATATTTGTATACCTCAGGCTGTGCATACATCGAATAATTTTGTTGGGGCTCTCCACGAATTATAACCCAACCCGGACCCAACACGCGGGTTGGGTTAGGAAGCTTTTGGAAATTTTACGGGTCGGGTCGGGTCGGGTCGGGTCCGGTCGGGTCGGGTCGCGGTCAGGTCGGGATAGGCAACCCTATCCGACCCAATCCGCGAGTTTTGACCCGACCCGTGAACAGTCTTGATATAAATAGTATGCGATGGAGAGGGGAATCACTGTTCGAAAACAAATAGCAGTCGAAGCCAGCACAACCTACCTGGGGAACGATACCCTGGGTGGGATCGATCGCGTCCGACCTCACCAAGCCCAGGAGGGAAAATATCTCCCCGGTAGCATCCGCTACGATGGGAAACGTCACCTCGCACTCCTGCAGCTCCTTCCAGAGGAAAGCGGGAGACACGGACGAGGAGAGCTTGTTACGGCATTGCCTTGGAAGGCTGTATCAAAGCGACAGCAACGTCCTCCTCGCCGCAGTAAGTAGTACGGCGCGCTTGTATACATGAACTTGAATTTCTCGTTGCATTAACCCCTCTTGGGACGTGAGAGGGGGGAGAATTGGCGATCAAAAGTGACGGTTACAGAGTAACGGCCACCGCGTGATTGGGGGATGGGTGATATGATACAATGGTTGGTGTCAGAGATGCAATGGTTACAATGCAACGAGTCGTACGGCACGGGCGCAACATCACGAACCTATATACCGGTACTGGTGTGCGCTCACCCCTGCTCGTAGACGTCTGGTTCTGCACATAACACCAAAGTTATCGCTCGGTTTCAATCGCTATTTCGGGCGTCCCAAACCGGCTAAGTCGAGCTCAACCACTACGTACGATATACCGGCAACACTCAAAGATGATAACACCCCCCCGAAGATGAATTTCTGGGACGAATTTATATTTGATCTAAACCTAGAGGGGCACAACACACGACGAAAAATGGTGGCTATGGGCAGAGATCTCGTCGAGATCTCTCCGTATAGACACACCCCTCGGCGGTTTCATCCTTCCCGCTGCCGAGAACGCCAGCTCGAAATTCGTTCGAGGGTAGGGGGTGTGCTGTCTTATCACCCGGGTGATGCGTTTCTTTTTCGCTGGCTGCTTTCAATCGATGCGGCACCAAGTTGCCGAAGAATGCTTTGTGTGAGTATAGTAATACATATTTTGCCACGTATTATTCGCATCTTGTGTCAAACGCTGGTCCAACGAGTTCGTCGACATCACCCCTTTCCCGCCAGCTGAAGGCAGGCCTTTTCTCTTGGGGTATTGCAAAAAAGAGGGACACAGCATGCACTGAATGCATAATATAATACATGTGTGTTGAGATTTGGTATCGTACGGTATGATACCTGTATCTCCTTGATAAAGGCTTTGTGCCCGAGTTTTGTATCCACCCCGATGGCGAGGAGCTTGCAGTTTCTCTCGTCGAACTCCTCCGACAGCTTGCTCAGCATGCCTAGCTCGGTACACGTCACCGGGTCGTTGTTTCGCGGGTAGCTTGCGTGCACGGATTGTGCAAAGCGGGCGGGCGGGCGGGCGGGCGGGAGGCGGGCGGGCGGGGACGAGGAGTTCATCACACGTTAATTAACCCCCTTTAGAATTGCACCCACATGATTGGGGACAAACTGCTTATATACTGTAGATACGTACAGGAATTAGACAAGGTCCAGTTTTTACAAGTAGTTAAAGCGGCAGTCTTAAGCCTTTTTGGGACCCGGTTACAGCGACCAAAAACTAATGGGCCTGACGCGGTTTTATCAACCGTCTATTACGAGGGAACCATACGCTGGTGGTATTTCGGAGAACCATCATAGTAAATAGGACCAAATATGGTTATCAAAAATTGTGGAATATATGGGATTTTGTGCGTACCGTAGGTCCTATTTACTATGGTCCCCCGTAATAGTAATCGGGACCCACGATAGACCCAAAAACCTGCGGGATTTTGCTCGAGACAGCAGCGTGATAGGGGCAGGGCCACCACTGCTGTGTGGTTAGAACCCTCATTGGCTCCGATCTGTGCTGTGCTGCTGTGCTGTATTTTCGAGTGACCTAAAAGCTCGCAATCGAGGTACTATACGTACAGCTCGTCAGAGATGATCGAGAAATAAGCGTTATTTACTCAAAAACAGTGGAGATGCAGGCACAAGGCGCCCCAGGGGATGGGAATTGACGCATGCGGTCGGACTACGTGCGTCGGCTATCGGTACTACTCGTACCATGAAGGTTTTTGGCGCAAAAAAAACGTTGGAAATATCGCGTGGCGAGTCAAGCTTGGCACTGAAGAACGTGCTCGAAAATAGTAGAAAAGGTAGGTGTTTAAAAAATGTCATATAGTGAGTCAAAAGGAAATGCCCTTAAAATTATAAAGTTACGATGGAAAACCAAAGAGTAATAAGAAACAACTTCGTACCTGGTACCTATGGGCTATGACGGTACCGTCATACCAGGGTAGCCCATAACCCTCGTACGATGTGTAAGGAATACTACGCGAGCGGACGTGTGCATTTTGCACTGTGGTCCTATTAATAACACTCATATTTCGCAGTACAGTACGACGGGACACCTAAAGAGATACAAGCTACGTAATAAAAAAGCCAGGCTGACATTTAGAGGCATAAGAAATTTGAGAGTCGTTATCTTGAAAATGATCTAGAAAGCACCCTCTCTCAAGTAAGAAATCCAGCCTGCGCCAGCTTTCCCGTTTCTTACTACAGCAGTAAGTGTCCTGCACTTACTTGTATCATACGACACATACACACGTTGTATTTTACCCGCAAAAAAACTCAAACACACCCTTGACACACCGTATATATCGCAGCAGCCAGCAGTGCCTCTATAACAGCCACTTAACTAACGCTAGCTCACGTGAAAATCACCCCCCATCCGCCGTTGATGTACGAGTGGAGGCTGATGATCCCCATATGCGACTCGCACGTGAAATTGGGGATTTCGTCCCCTATCTGGAGCGGTCGTGCCCCTGTGCCTGCTTGTAGCTCCCCCGCACTGCTGCTACTCTGGCTATCGTCTTCCGACATCGCAGCGAGGGCCAACGTACCGAGACCAACGAGCAAGAGCAGACCCAGAGAGGGGTGTCAAACGTGGCGGTGCTGACACCTGTGCAGTGTGTGTGCGGTGCGATCCTGCTGCGAGCGATCTTTTACGCCCGGTGTGATGTCCCCGGTATTCCCATGCTTATAATGCCTCGCAGGTCTTGTGGTGAAAGACTTGAGGTTCCGTTACCAGGAGATCTTCGCTGCTGGTGGTGAAGAGAGTGCCTGTCTTTCTCTCCTGTCCCCTCTCACCACGACGACAACACCGACAATACCATGAAGGCGGCGGTAGTGTCTCTCTTCTCCCTGTTGGCAGGCGCCAGCGCCTTTCTTCCCGTGGCGCCCATCGGCCGAAATGCATGCGGCTCAACAACACTCCCAACATTTTCTTCTTCCTCCCATGCTGTTCGCGCAAGGCCCCTGTCGATGGGCTTCGACTTCAAGTCCGCCATGGAGAAGATGTCGGACACCAGATACGCTCGGGTGCGCCACATCTTGGTAGAAGAGAAGGGCGAGGAAGGGAAGGCGAAGCTTGAGGAAGCCAAGGCGGAGATTGGAGGAGACTTGGACAAGTTCTCGGAAGTGGCCGAGAGAATGAGCACATGCACCAGTGCGGTGAGTTGACCAAAAATTGAAAATTGTCATGATACATCGTAGACTGCTGCTGCTGCTGCTGCTGCTGCTGCTGCTCATCTTTTTATGCAAGTTACTTGTCACAGCCCTGCACAGCCAGAACTCAGGACAACAGCCCCCGCAGTCCCGAGTCCCGAGGATAACAAGAGGAGATGATGAGAGATGCCTCTGGCAACATGCAACGAGTTTATTAGGGATGAAGGACGCTTTATTTCCAATACGAGCACGAGTAGTATGCCGAGTCCATTGTGCTTGTGTGCGATACCACTATACAGCAGTACTGCTTGTACCATACGACACCCGTTGATAATAAGAAACAGACTAATAAGAAAGCCGGGCTGAGATTTGGAGGAAAATAAGAAATTCGGGAATGGCTATCTTGAAATTAGTGCAGAAAATGCCCTCTCTCGAATAAGAAATTTAGCCTGGTAAGGTCTCCGCAGCAGAATTGCGGCGGTACGTTTCAATTTTTGAATTTTCGGGGACAAAGGTACACCGGGCACCGCGACAGCTCACGACCTCTCTTGCTGCTATGATATGTACTCCTATATACGTACGTACCTCATTTATCTCCCAGTACCCAGTCATGCAAGTTACTTGTCACAGCCCTGCACAGCCAGAGCAACGAGTTTATTAGGGATGAAGGACGCTTTATTTCCAATACGAGCACGAGCAGTATGCCGAGTAGGTTGTCCATAGTGCTTGTGTGCGATACCACTATACAGCAGTACTGCTTGTACCACATGACACCTATTCATAATAAGAAACAGACTAATAAGAAAGCCGGGCTGAGATTTGGAGGAAAATAAGAAATTCGGGAATGGTTATCTTGAAATTAGTGCAGAAAATGCCCTCTCGAATAAGACACTCAGCCTGGTAAGGTCTCCGCAGCAGAATTGCGGCGGTACGTTTCAATTTTTGAATTTTCGGGGACAAAAGTACACCGGGCACCGCGACAGCTCACGACCTCTCTTGCTGCTATGATATGTACTCCTATATATATAGAAGTATTACACTCAGCTAGCAAAGATGAGTTTCGACGAAATCCTCGAGCTCACAGCTGTTGTTTTTTTAATTTTTTAATATACGTACGTACCTCATTTATCTCCCAGCACCCAGTACCCCACCAACGGACAATCATGCGTAGAAGAACTATCTACGTCATAATTACATCCGGTACACATCGTATGGTAACTCTTTTAGCCCTTACAGACATTGATTGTTCTGTATACCCCGAAATGACTTACGTACGAATATATACTCACTCGTAGCTCCGAGCTACCGCGAGCTCCCGCGAGCTGATGGGTCCCACGAGTATGTGTACACATTTACGCAAGTGGTCAGCTGCAAGAGCTGTAAGAGCTGTGAGAGCTGTAAGAGCTGTAAGCCGAGAGAATGAGCACATGCACCAGTGCGGTGAGTTGACCAAAAATTGAAAATTGTCATGATACATCGTAGACTGCTGCTGCTTATCTTTTTCACCATGCAAGTTACTTGTCACAGCCCTGCACAGCCAGAGCAACGAGTTTATTAGGGATGAAGGACGCTTTATTTCCAATACGAGCACGAGCAGTATGCCGAGTAGGTTGTCCATAGTGCTTGTGTGCGATACCACTATACAGCAGTACTGCTTGTACCACATGACACCTATTCATAATAAGAAACAGACTAATAAGAAAGCCGGGCTGAGATTTGGAGGAAAATAAGAAATTCGGGAATGGTTATCTTGAAATTAGTGCAGAAAATGCCCTCTCGAATAAGACACTCAGCCTGGTAAGGTCTCCGCAGCAGAATTGCGGCGGTACGTTTCAATTTTTGAATTTTCGGGGACAAAAGTACACCGGGCACCGCGACAGCTCACGACCTCTCTTGCTGCTATGATATGTACTCCTATATATATAGAAGTATTACACTCAGCTAGCAAAGATGAGTTTCGACGAAATCCTCGAGCTCACAGCTGTTGTTTTTTTAATTTTTTAATATACGTACGTACCTCATTTATCTCCCAGCACCCAGTACCCCACCAACGGACAATCATGCGTAGAAGAACTATCTACGTCATAATTACATCCGGTACACATCGTATGGTAACTCTTTTAGCCCTTACAGACATTGATTGTTCTGTATACCCCGAAATGACTTACGTACGAATATATACTCACTCGTAGCTCCGAGCTACCGCGAGCTCCCGCGAGCTGATGGGTCCCACGAGTATGTGTACACATTTACGCAAGTGGTCAGCTGCAAGAGCTGTAAGAGCTGTGAGAGCTGTAAGAGCTGTAAGAGCTGTAAGAGCTGTAAGAGCTGTAAGAGCTACACGAGCTGAGCTACATGAGCTGATGTTATGGTACTGCTGACATGATGTGGAAACGTTTGGTAAATACCTGGTATCAGGTATAAGAATCGTATTGGTAGTACTTGGAAGGCGGTATCTTAGGTGGGAACCAGGGATGGTTCCCGATGGCTTTGTGCCATCTCGTCTTCTCAGTCGTTCATCACGCGAAAACGGAATAAACCTGCTCTTCTTCTATCTCTACGCAAACAACACACGTGAGTACCAACGAGTACCCGTTCCATAGGCTGACCTGGCTAGGGATACCCTGTCCTCTTATACCTAGCTTCCTTACACAGCGCTATTTTCTGTTTTATTTCACGTTTTTCAGCGAGGAAATCGCAAAGCTCCTGCTCCATATCCATATCCTTTTATAGCTCCTGCTCTACATCTCTTGTACACGCCACACACACTACTACGGCCCACTGCCCACGGAGGCGCTCCGAAGACTGGAGTTCACACGCGGCATGCTGGATAGGAGCCCTCGTGGAGAGTCGCTCGGCGCGGAGTAATGTGCAGATCACGCAGATCATACAGATCTCACCCAGGCAAACATGTGTGTATGAGCTAGGCCGTACAGATCCCACCCAGGCAAACATGTGTGAAATATATACAGTAGATCATACAGATCCCATCAGTGAAATATGACTTAGGTCCCGCATATCAGATACAGTATGACCATCAGTGTCTAGATCCGCAGATCGCACATATCACGATCGAAAAACGTGTGCAGATCGTACAGATCCCACCCAGGGAAACAGATGTGAAAGATCTAGATCACACAGATCCCATCCAGGCAAACATGTGTGTAAGAACTAGATCATGCAGATCCCATCTAAGCAAACATGTGTGCAAGCGCCATAGTAAATAGGACCTACGGTAAACACAAAAACCTATATATTTAACTAATTTTACTTACAGGATTTGGGCCTGTTCATTATGGTCCCCCATAATTTCCCAGTGAGTATCACTGGGACTTCTGTAAGCATTAACGAAAACGAGTCCGTCCGTCAGTGCTCACGTACCTATCAAACGTGATGCTGCCAAAATCCGCAACTTTTTCCAGCTCCCGATAGCGGGCAGTTACCCACTCTGCGACACCGACCACCGGTAGCCCTCACCTAGTCGCTCGCCCTGAGCCAAACCCCGCCTCGTAAGGAGCTGTGTGTGTCGAGTTCTCAGATTCCACTGGCAGCTGTTATGGTACTGCTGACATGATGTGGAAACGTTTGGTAAATACCTGGTATCAGGTATAAGAATCGTATTGGTAGTACTTGGAAGGCGGTATCTTAGGTGGGAACCAGGGATGGTTCCCGATGGCTTTGTGCCATCTCGTCTTCTCAGTCGTTCATCACGCGAAAACGGAATAAACCTGCTCTTCTTCTATCTCTACGCAAACAACACACGTGAGTACCAACGAGTACCCGTTCCATAGGCTGACCTGGCTAGGGATACCCTGTCCTCTTATACCTAACCTCCCTACACTGAGCTACAGTAGCTCCCATGCCCGGAAATGGGCTACTACAAGCACGCAGCTCCGAGCTATATATGGTGAGGTGATCTGTCCTATGCGTGCAAGTGCGCAAATAACTGTTGTTGTCATACAGCTCATGTATCGGTGCTTAGAGTCTTGAGTACACAAGACAGCAGTACGGGTATTAATACGTCCAGTAGTTTTCGTAGTTTTTGGTTGTTGCAAACATCGTTTCACTCTTTTTTTTGGCTTTTTCGTGGTCTAGATTTCTCTGTTCTTTCATCATGTTTTTTTGGGTATTGACACTCACGTTTTATGCACGTTGCCGAACGGCAAATGAAAATGTATATATAAACCAGCTACCTACGTACGTAAAACGAAGGAGTATTACGAATAGTCTGCTCCTAATCAGCTTAGTTAAGGCATTAGTCCGTGGGGCTACTGGTAAAAGGTTAACCAATTACCTACCCAATCTAAGGCTTATAACACTCTGCCCCCCTGGAACGGGCCGGATATACGGGTCGACGCGTGTGACCAACACGCGGTCCCTATTTATGGGGGTCCAGAAGTGTTTTCGGATTCTTGACATGAGGAAATTCGCTTTTCTGAAAAAAAAGCGTTTTCATGGTGGTCCTGAGATTCGAACTCACGACCACTACAACATGGTCGTGATATTCGAACTCACGACCACTACATACAACCCATGTCCTGCCGGCGACGCCATTTTGTTAAGGCATTATTATTGGTCCCCGTTGGGCTACTGGTAAAAGGTTACCCAATTACCTACCCAATATAATAAGCCTTGTAACACTTATGTACGACGCCGTGGCCTATGCCAAAACTCTGCTTGTCGACGCCAAAATATCTGCTTGTCGACGCCAAGATATCTGCTTGTCGCCACAATATCTGCTTGACATCGCTAATCCCTCAACCTGGCGTCCTTGCGTACGCAAACGTGTACCACCTGCAGTCCAAGGGCGGTAGGCTGAAGCTGCTGGGGCGCGGCGAGACGGTGCCGGCGTTCGACGACATCGCCTTCAACGCGGAGTTTGGCGTCGTACACGGTAAGTCTCGCATGGTGACATATGGCAAAGCAGGCAGCACCACCCCTGGATACTACGAGTTGATGAACCCTTTTAGAGTTGCACTACTGTCAACAAACAAACAAACAAACAACCGCAGCTCGGACAGATGATACGTACACAGATCAGATAGATGAGATATATCATTAATTCCCACTTGATGATCTAGATCTTTCAAGGAAGATCTATTCCCGGTATCGTATTATCTAGTTCATGTAGCCGGGGGAGGGAGGACCCGAATGATCTGCATGACCAATGCATAAGACATATTTCCTGGGTTGGATCTGTACTATGCAGATCCCGCACAACCTCTCAGTGGCAGATGAGGAACTAAATTATCTACTCTAGATATATAGATAGATCACGATCTGCCCGATGTGTTAATTTCGAGCAAATTGTCCCCCAAACGGGATTCCGGGCATAAAGAGGTTAACGCACGACACTTAAGCACTGGTTGATGTTCATACACATATCATACATACCGGTGTTACTGGTATTAGTAAAGGAACGTTTGGGTATTCATATCTGTACCGAAACGGTCCTTACCTTTCGGAACAGCGTGGTGGCGGTCTATTTTCCGCCCCCTGGTGCGTAGAAAGAATCAGCAAAAGGCCTTTGGCTCGTTTTATTGTATATCGCGATTTTAGCGGTCTTTGGTAGCCTTAACGCGATTTCATTAGTATTTTTGTACGATATACGTTGGTACATATTATAGCTTCTATTCCAACCCCCCATATATTTGTAGGTTGGGTTGGCGTCGGTTGGCAACGACGCTGTAAAACACGCCTCTCACTGCGTGAGCTAGACAACCAGGGTACCGTTTTTTTTTTTTTTGGCGGTCACCAAAGCTGGCAGTCTAGTTAGATAATTTATGCGGGGTGAAGAACCTTTGCTCCGCACAAGGGGAATGGTCGTATCACGTAGTGTGTATATGGTAAGGCACCCGCGAGGTAGTTACATAGTGCTCCCATTGCTGTCTCAGGGAGTGGCCACACCAGAAATTAAATTAATTCATTGGGGGCTGTCGTCCATATGCAAGTCCGCCTCAGAGGCGGTTCTTAGCAGGATGCAGGTCACCCTCCATGCGACTCGCCCAATACCTCAGGGCGCTTCGCGCTTGGTGCAAGCAATGTCTGCCTGGTTGGTGAAAACCCAACGTGCTCCGTCCCGGCATTGTAGGGATGCGAGGGTCTATGGTCATACGACTGCGGCCGTGCACGACATGAGTACACCCCCCCCCCTCCCTCATATAATTCGAGCGCACATTTATTGGCCGTGTGTGCAGGCAAGCACAAACCAATTCGGATGGAGATCAACCAATCACAGCCGTGGGTGGATGTCAAGAACGAAAATCGGTTATAACTGAACCGAACCGCTTTCGTTTCTCTCCTCTTCGCGCTCGCTATTTTGTGTCCTTTTTTTTTTTGTAGGCCCCGTGGAGACCGAGTTCGGAACCCACCTGATCTACGGGGTTAGGGGTGGTGTCTGTCGAGAGTTGCAACCAAGCCAGGAAAAACACGCCTCTGGAAAAAGCTTACGAAGAACGTCGTTGAAATTTCCCGGGAAGGAGGACTAAAAGTACGCCGACTGAAGTGAAAAAAATGCCCCCAAGAGCTAAGGAGCTGCAGGGAACGAAAATGAACACGGCGAAAAGCTAAGGAGCTACCGATATATATGCAGGCCTGGCGTGGGTTGGGAGAGTACCTGCAGGGACAAAAAATGAATGGCCAAAAGCTACTCGTCAAGCGAGAACGTACCAACACCCACGGCCTCGTGTGGGGGATGGGGGTGGGGGGGAGGGGCAGAAACGGAGAACGCTAAGCGTTTTTGACGTGCCGTAAACCTTCGTTCCTGGAGCGACCCGCGCCAGGGCGGGGGCGGGGGGCTCAAGGGGTGACTTTTGACTGCTACAGAACATGCCTCACACCAATTTCAAGTTGGTTGTCCCCAAAGCGAAGAACGAAGTTACTGAAAAAAGGGGTAAAAACAAAAATGGAAGAGGTAATCGAAATACTCGTACGAAGAGTCTGTGTTGCGCGGTGTTCAAGCAGAGGAGCGCGGAGTAGGGGGGGGGGGGGGGGGGAGAGGTACGGAACACTTTGTGTGCGTTCAATACGTGTCCATGTGCTTCCAAGTTTTAGGGGTTAGCGTACCAACTGCAAAGACATCCTTGCGAGTTTATCGTTACCGGAGCCGGTAGTAGTGTGAAGTCTCTACTATTACGGGAGAACATAGTAATCAGGACCGAATATGCCTAGTAAAAATACTGGAATATATAGGTTTTTGTGTACGTGGTGGGTCCTGATTACTATGCCCCCCCGTAGTGTAGTAAGAATAATCAGAACCCACGTTGGACGCTAAAACCACATATATACCCCCCTGTGTTTAGGAACCATATTTGGCTATGATTAACGTGTTCCGCCGTAAATAAATCGCGGCAGCCGAGACAACGAGGGGTGGGAGTGTGGTTACTGCAAGTGTTGGTACAGGAAGGTGCGGATGGTAAATCTCTCGTTGTTGCTTTTAGAAAGGAGAAGATTATTAGAAATCGGAAGCCGATCCGAGAATAAGCTGCTGTTTGTTGTTCTAGAGAGAATTAGGCGTTTGGTTAACATTCTTGGCTAACAGAACATCTCTCGTTGTTGCTTTTAGAAAGGAGAAGATTATTAGAAATCGGAAGCAGATCCGAGAATAATCTGCTGTTTGTTGTTCTAGAGAGAATTAGGCGTTTGGTTCACATTCTTGGCTAACAGAACATCAACGAGGCACTGTTTGCTTGATCGTGTGAGTTGGAATACCAAGTGGGTATGACACAGCACGGAACAGTCAGTGCTGGCAGGCTGGTAGAACACGCGGAACAGACACGGCTGCTGCTTTTGTAGCTGGCCAACGGTCACTGGGTCAGGTATTCTTGATTTCTCAAGGAATTACAGCAACCGGCCGGTCATTATCGTGCGTTCGTGTGATGGTGGTGCCTTCTCTTTTTTGTCCGTGTGTTTGTGTGTTTTGTATTTTTTTTACTGCCGCCACGCTAGGTAGGTATCTTTTCGCGAAGAAGTTACGGGTTGGTGTTGGGCGTAATAAGGAGCAGTCCGGCGGACAGGCAGGCAGTGGCAAGACACCGCTGATAGGGTATAACGCCGGAAAAGGGTTGGCGCGTGATGACCATGAGGGGAGCCGACCTGCTGGGGTCATCTGCAAGCGTGTGTTCTAACAAGAGTGCGAAGACTCGATTTTGGGGTGCACTGTCCCCAGTGAAGTACCTGGGTTTCAGTCGGTTTGGCATTCGGGCCGGGCGGGGCCGGAAAAGGGGCGACTGTTCGTTCGCTCGGGATAATAAATAGTTTTTGGTTTTGTTTTCGCTTGTTGTACGGCCTGGCTGCTGAGAACGCACGCATCCTCCCGATGACTGGCGGTTTTGTTCTCTTCCCGCGGCTTCTACGTACCCGGATACCCTGGTATACCCTTTATATAGCTTGCGCATGTATGTTCTGTGTGCGGCTTGCACGGCCACAGCATTGTTGTGAACAGAAAATAACAATCACTACGCGGTCGGTTTTTCATTTTTCGTTTTTTTTTTTGTCGAAAATATCGGTGAGTTTCGGTCGGTTTAAAACGAAAAACCGAAACCGAAACCGAATCAGACACTTTCTCGGTCAATTTCTGGGCGAAACCCAGTCGCGCAGGCGTTTCACTGATATCTTAAGTGATGTCGAAAATGAAGTTCGTGACGCACCACCTGTTTTTTTTATTGTATTCTTCACGCTGTATTGTATGCAACTTTTATGAGACACGCGTTGGTGTGCTAAGGCTGAAGCTTTTGCAGTTCGATGCCCGTCGCATTCTGTGGGCTCCGAAAAGGCGCCAGTCTGTTTTAAGGCCCTCGAAACGCTTCCATTTTGAGGCATCAAAATGGCTTTGAGGAATCAAAATGGTAGCCGCCGTCCGTTCTGTACGAGGCCCTAACTGCGTCCATTTTATGGGCTCAAAATGGCGTTCGTTCGTTTTTTTTGTAGACCCAAAATGCGTCAATTTTGTGGCTTAAGATGGCGTTGAGTGCCATCGAGAGCTATATATATACTCGGGCCGGGCCTATTGTGTCCTGTGTCGAAACTCGGATACTTCTTGTACAACCGCCAACTTTTCGATGAAACGCGCACCCAAGGAGGGGGAAACCCTCGCGCACCCACGGCACCGTGTATTACCTTACCTGTCCATAGCATAGCAGACTACGAAGTATATTGTTATGGTATTGCTGGAATGATGTGGAAACGCTCAGTAACTATTTGCTGGTAACAACAGGTATTCGGATCGTATTGGTAGTACTTCGAAGGCGTATCTTAGATGGAAACCAGTCCCTCCCCTCTACGCCTGTCGTCGTCGACCGCCACAACAACAAAAAAAACTCTCTAAATAAAAAAAAAAGACAAGCATGGTGGCTGAATAAGTCGGCGCGCAATAGGAGTTAGCGCAGTAGTATTGATACTGTGGAGGACAGGTTTTATCAAGGGTCCGTAGAACGGTGGTCGCCACACATGTACCGACGGAAAGGTATATCAGAAGGGGCGTATGCATCCTATTGGAGAAAAATATTTACCGACGAACTGCGTGGTACTCGGTATGAATATAACCCAAGGTCAAGAGCCGAGGCGCACTGCACCTTGTTGGCTCGCTCGAGCTCAGACTCTCTCTCATCTCCTCCTAACACGTCGAGGGCTCTACCGTCCTTGCCTACATCTATAAGGAAGAAAACCTGCAGCCCCTGGTATATAGCGGGTCAAAGCTACCCCTTCACTTGTTACCCTTGTTACCCTACGACGACAGAGTAGAAGGGCCTTTTCATATTATTGCATTGGCGTCGGTGGCGAGATTCGGAACTCACACACACGTGAGCGAAGCCCGACGGCTTGTACGAAGTATACTATACACCCGGTGCCTCGACAGTCCAGCCTCATAAAACCAACAGCGGCAGCAGTACACCGGGGAAACAGCACTGCTACCACCGGTATTGGCGCTGCATTACAATAGCCTATCACTTCGCCGTACACTGCTTGCTGTACTCGTAGTCAGCATACCTGGTATATATACACAGGTGCCGTAGAAAGGGAAAACATTTGGAGGTATATATGGAGACCAAGGAGAATTGAGAATAGGCCATCATTTGTACGGGGTACGACACGTATGATAAGCACTCGTACGAGAGATCGTACGATACGACACGTATCCATGGTAAAAAGCGTCTCGTGATGTCCGCGCGTTCCCGTGTATTTCCGCTGGAATCTTGCTTTCAACGGAGAAGGTGCATCGCCGCCCAGCCATCTCCGTTTTCTAGGATGCTCGTGTAACGCTCTTCCCAGCCTTCTTCGAGGGCCAGCGTCCACTTCAGGCAGGCCAAACCGGGGCCTCGCAGGCGTTCTCCCATGCACATTTTTCTGCGAACAACAACGAGATAGAGCGTCGTCGTACATAAATACGACAAGCACGATATTATTTATATGGGGAGGTGGTACGCGCGAGGAATAAGCCGTTGGGGCGGTCCGGAAATATATGTAGTTTCCGTACGTACAGTAGTAGTTGTCTCTCATGTACCTGGTATGTATTTCCCAGTGTCGACTATTAGGGTCTCCGACGCAAAATCTCATGTATGTATTTGTCAGAGTTCACTATTATAGGGGGTCTCCGAAGCAAAAAAATCCTGAGGGTTTTAACTCTTAGGTTTCCCGTCTGTCCGCACTATAAATCTCAAAGCGCTACATGACGTGAAAGAAAATTCTTGACCCGGATTATCGTGATTCTTTGATCCCGATTCGCGACTCGGACTGTCGCGATTATTGAAGACGATTCCTGGCCTTGATTGTTATGAAAGAAGCTTAACGACCCCGATGATTCCCGGATTCTTGCAGACGATTCTCGATTGACCCCCGGTTCTTGAAGACGATTCTTGACCCCCCGAGGTTTTGTATCGCGACAGCAGTAGGTGGTATTGTTGCGTCGGGGGGCGGGGGCGAGTACGCCACGCAAATTTGGAAGTGATTGCCCCCAACTGCCATTTGCTATTATGATACAAGTTCATCAACACGCACACGCACACAGGTGGCTAGGACCCCCCCCCCCCCCCCCCCCC
>MEHQ01001393.1:46999-92042 GCA_008828725.1 Saccharina japonica
CCCCCCCCCCCCGTCGTACACAATATGGGCGTAAAAACATCCTTGTGGAGACAATGAACGATGCATTACGGAGGACCATACGAGTAAACAGGACCAAACATTGTTTGTAAAGATAAGAAAATACATACATACCTGGCATGTTTTTGTGTATACCGTAGTAGGTCCTGTTTAGTGTGGCCCTTAGTAATAGGAAACCCCACGAGGTGTCGATGACCTCTGCTAAATTCGGTACACCTGTCATTGGTGTGCTATGGTACGTTGTTCCATGTCTCCACAATGGTTTTCTTACGGGTACATTGTGCAAGACGGGGGGGGGGGGGGGGGAAGTCCCGGCCACTTGTGCACCACCACCACCACCACCACCAGCGCTCTCTCTCACTCTCTCTTTATATCTCCCTCTGTCTATCTCTCTCCACCAGGATCATTGATTCATATTACCCACCCATGTTGAATACTCTTTAACATTCCGTCGACGCATTCATTCGTATCTAGTTTGGGATCAATGCGGCCTCTCTGCTGCGGCATGGGATCACTGTCCCGAAATTTAAGCACCGTTTGTCTCGCCTATTCATGAGAAAATGGTCCTTATGTTTAGGAACATGGTGGTGATACATTCATCCCAGGGAGGAGAGGGGTGTGTGTGTGTTATTTTGCGTGTGTTTGATAAGGTATTCACCTGAGAGAAGCGTACACTTCCAATCGCTCCAAAAGCTTGACCGACCGGTGCGCGTCCTCGAGATCTTTCTCCAGACGTGAAGAGGCTGCAACCGCCGTCTGTTGTGTCGCACGCATCACACACAAAAAGCAGATCCGCATGATGCGTGCACGTGCCGTACGGGTTTCAATTAACGCAGGCCATCATCGCCACGGGTGCTCTCTTCGCGATTGCCTTCTTGAAGTTCGTACCGGGACTTTACTGCTCTGTCTGTCTGCTGTATCTAGATCGACCGCATAACGCCGACAGTTACGCTTCTGCTTCTTGAGTCTTAGTACTACGGGGGACCATAGTAAATACTAGTAAATCGGACCTACGGTAGACACAAAAACCTATATATTTACTCATTTTTACTAACAGTATTTGGTCCTATTTACTATGGCCCCTCCGAAATAGTACTCCACGATACTGAGCGTTGAGTAAATAGATAGAATTGCTGTACCGCCGCGGTCGCTACTGAACATTGATCACGACAATAGGCTGCCCTTACCTACGTTGTTGGCAACATGGAGAAGATTCATTAGAGATCGGGAATCGTTTGAGAACGATCTGCTGTTTGTTGTTGTAGCGAGAATTAGGCGTTTGGCTCATAATCTTCGGCTGAAAAGTCAACTTTGTGCGTGCTGGATCTCTATGATTGTCTGTGCGTTTCAGCGGGGGAGGCGGGGAATGGCAGCCTACTAATTGGTGAGTTAAGATGGGGGGAGAAATAATTAAACATGCCGCCAGAAAAACAAAAATCAAAATGGCGAGGAGCACTCAGGTGGCGAGTGCTGCTAAAATGCCCCCTGTGTCTATCTCCGAAGGGATTTCGTTTCACAACATCCTCGGCATGGCGTCCCTATACCGCCTGAGAAGCATAGTTGGGTGTGAAGACACGCCACGGCCTTACGGGCGCGGGCATGATGCATTGGTTGAAGCAGTATGGGGCAAGCTCGACCACTGCTGTGTATGTTCGCTCTGGTTACTCTCTTGATCACTCACACACACAAGTGTTCGGTTCGCATTATTTTTACGGGGGACCATATTACATAGGACCTACGGTACAGACATAAAACCTACCAGGCATATATTTACCTATTTGTGCTAACAATATTTGGTCCTATTTACTAGTGTTTACTATGGTCCCCCGTAATAGCGGTTCCTTGCCTCTCCAGGATGTCCTGAGGCAGGAGGGCAATTATTCTCCTCTTCTCAGAGAAATATATATCAAATAGTAACGCCTCCACAACAATACAGGGGAAACAGGGATAACATGACATGAGAGCCACACCCCGGACAGGTCACACATATCATACAAATAATACAGATCATACAGATCATACAGATCATACAGATCATACAGATCATCGGCTCCTATAGCTCATGATCTAAATTTTTAAAGGGAAGATATAGTCCTGGTCTGTGGCATCTACCGTATTTCGTCATGTTGCAGGGTGAAAGCGGTATAGCCTGCATGCTCTACAGTAGTAGGACATGTTTCCCTGTAGTACTAGCATTTCGTCCGGCAGGATATTTCTAGGAATTTTCCAGGTCACTAATAGTGTGGTCGGGTTTGGGGTTAGGGTTAGGGTTAGGGGTTTTACGGCCGTACATTGATCCAAGATGTTACCGGACGATTTGTTAATAGTCCTCATGTTTCCTGAGTTGGATCTGATCTACGTAGGACATGTTTTCCTGGTTTGGATCTGTAATGTGCAAATCCTGCACAAATATCGTAACGGCTGGTTAGGATCTATCTGTAAACGATCTATCTGTGGATGATCTGTCCAACGTGTGAAATATGGTATTCATACGTGATCGTGTGTGTGTGTTTTTTTGTATCTAAAGGGCGACGTAACTCCTAACGCACTGCCGATGAATCAAGACATCCACAACTAAGTTAATGACAACCTTAAAAACAATCTATGTACACATCATACATACAACCTTCGCAGTGCCTCCGCCACTCTTGTGCCGTCGTTTTCTCCTCCCGACACGCCTCTTCATGCGACCCAACCGGGCCTTAGCCCGGACAACATCGACAGAAACCTGGACGCCAACGATGTTGGTGCAACACGTAACAGCGCAGTCCGTCAAATACACGTCCCGTGGGGGGGGTGAGGGGTCAGAGCGGCGAAGCGCTAAGCCGCAGCAACGCGCTCCGTCTCCCCGGCATGCTGGCTGCCGTATACACGGTAGATAGCTGCGTTTTCAAAGTGTCGTCCGCTATCCTCCATTTGTACCGGCAGCCACAAACACGGAAGAAGAAGGGCCTAGTAGTACGGCACACACACCGGATTGTCCAAGACATCTTCTTTCTTAACAGGTACGCTTCGGGCTAGGGAACTGAGATGCCATATATATCAACAAACAAACGCAAAGGAAACAGCCGAGTATCGACCGCTCAATCGATCGAACTAACAGCTGACGTAACTGTATATATATATATTTGTAACAATAAAAAAATGACAATTAAACCATACAGGGCGTACGGGCGTACGAATTAGCAACATTGTTTTTTATGGAAATTATAAAGATGCCGTATACGAGGGGCGCACAGCCGTGTACGAACTAACAAAACCCCTCACCTGGTGCAGTACAGACAAAAATGCTGCACAGGCACCGTATGTGGTTGGCTCCGCGTCAAGAACCCCTAGAAAGAGGAGCTCTGCCTTCCTGTCATCGCCGGTGGCAAGCGTGAGCTGCCCGACAAGGTATCTGCCAAAGGGAAATGAACAAAAAATAAACGAAACGAACAACATCAAGCGAATATGTAAAACCTTGAGCGGTATTCGTATAGGCTGTAGTCTATGGGCGCTGTAAGACCCCTGCTCTGCTCGGTGCGTATGGTAGCAGTGGGGGGATGCAGTGTGTCGGAGAGCTTGTGCTCGAACTTGAGCGGTATACAGGCGCCAGCAAGACCTTTGTCCGGGGCATGTGGTGCCCGTGGGGGGGATGCACTGTGTCGGAGAACTTGTGCTCGAACTTGAGCGGTATACAGGCGCTAGCAAAGGCCCCTGTCCGATGTGTGCGCGGTGCCGGTGGGAATGGCAATGTATCGGAGACTTGCGCTCGTCCGCATAGCGGTGGGCGCGGGGCCGTTCGCTCTCCGACTTGTGGCACTAGAACAAACATCACAGCAGTACATACTGTAGTTCCCGCTTCACCCTCTAGGTAAGACCAGACAGTTCCATCGCACTTGACCACAGAGACACTGCTTGCTTCGGTTGGGAACCTTCGCTTGAGAAAAACATCCCTCTCACACGCAACACACAACACACACAAACCTCGCGATTATTCCAGGCTTCGTGTCAGGAGCAGCCCTCGCCGCCTCTCGGAGATGCCACTCTTTTTCAGCGCCGGCAACACTCCCCTCGGCGCCATCCCTAGTCCTGGTCCGACAACAGACCGCCGCTCCCCCGCGTCCCCCGAGGCAGAACCCCGACGTTACCAGGTGCACCTCCGCCAAGATCCCTTGAATCTGGCGCTTTCCGGTGACCCCGGTACGGTCATCATCAGCGGTATACCCACCGTTGACAGAAGGAGAAGAAGGGGGACCTCCGCCGTCGGCGACACCTTCTATGTCGTCGGAGGCAAAACGTCTACTGTTGTCCTCGAATTCTTCCTCGAATTCCTCCTCCTCCTCCTCCTCCTCCTCCTCCTCCTCCTCCTCATCTTCCTCCTCGTCGTTGTTGCTCCGTCGTCCAACTTGTCGGTGTGTATTATTTTTTGTTGACGGTGATGGTGGTGGTGTTGCCGCTGCCGCCGCCGCCGCCGCCGCCGCCGTCCCTTCCCCTACACCCCCCCCGGCCGCGGCGACTAACGCTCGGGAAAGAAGCCGCGCGGCTTCCTGTCTTTCCTCGTCCGACGGCTGGTGCAGATTCATCATCACCGTCACCATCGTCGTCGTCGGTACTGCTGGTTCCGTTGTCGCGGCCTTTGCGGCGGTGGAAACCCCTGAAGGGAACGCTACCTTCGAGGGCGGGTGGCTTGGAGGAGAGTGGTGACGACAAGGTTGTATGGTTGACAGGCCTGCCGCCTTCGAAGGAGAAAATGGAGGGTGGTGGTGAGGTTCGATTTCCGGAGTGCCGTCCGTGGTGGCTCCTCCTCCTCTTCGACCGCCACGGCTGCGGGTGACACCCGCCGGAGAAAACGGTGACTGTGGATGAGCTGCTTTGTGGTGGTAGGGCGCTAAGAGTAGTTGTGCTAGGCCGCAGAGCGAACGGGGATCGTCGCTGCCGGTATTATTCCTCGTCAGGCCGTCTTGGATGCGGGCGGCGGCGGTTGCTGATGCAGCACGGCGGAAGAGAGAGACTGCCGAAGTTCGAAGACCCCGAGCCGCGCGTACCTGAGCGAGTGCTCGTAGAACGTCGGTCGGAGCTGCCAGACAATCAAGGACGGGGGGGGGGGGGGGGGGCACAGGGTTTATTGGAGAGATTCAGGCAAGGGGTTTTCAGCCATGCGAAATGATTAGGACAAGTAGGTCAGGCAATCCACAGCGACTGAATTATATTTGGAAGTTAATTGTTTCCGGTCACCCCAGTCGTGCAAAGTTAATAGTTAAGGGCATGAAAACTTCATATTTCAAGCCTCATAGCTACAAAACCCGCGAAACGGTAAAACTATTGATAGACCACACCCCCACCTCTCTGTAGCGTCATCAAACTCTGATAGTTGATAGTTGGATAGTCGCTTGGTTCGTGTCTGCCAGTCAAACATCCACACCAACGAACTCGATACCGGGAAAATGTCCTTCATTACGGGGGACCATGGTAAACATAACAAAAAATGTTAGTGAAAATAGTAAACATATAGGTTTTTGTGCATAGCGTAGGTTCTATTTATTATGGTCCCCCGTAACAGGTTATGAGCCTCCTCACCTGAGGCGCCCTGTACTTACCGTAGCACCTATCAGCCGATCTTGACAAAACAAAAAGAAATGCGCATCTCGAGAGCAGATCATCGATTCCTAACTCCGTGATCTAGCTCTTTCAGGGCGGATATGTTCCTGATCTGTGTGATCTGTATGATCTAATATACATAGCCCATTAATTGTCGGTCGGTTGAGCAAAAACAAATAAAGATATTTTCGAAGTTTTTTTTTTCTGGGTGAGAGACGTTTGAGCTTCTCATCCATCTATCTATGTACTTCGTATCTATCTATCTATCTATCTATCTATCTATCTATCTATCTATCTATCTATCTATCTATCTATCTATCTATCTATCTATCTATCTATCTATCTATCTATCTATCTATCTATCTATCTATCTATCTATCTATCTATCTATCTATCTATCTATCTATCTATCTATCTATCTATCTATCTATTTATCTATCCATATATCTGTCTATCTATATATCTATCTATCTATCTATCCATTCATCCATCTATCTATATATCAATTTATCTATCTATCTATCTACCCATCTATCTATTTATCTATCTATTTATCTATCTATCTATCTATCTATCTATCTATCTATCTATCTATCTATCTATCTATCTATCTATCTATCTATTTATCTATCCATCTATCTGTCTATCTATATATCTATCTATCTATCTATCTATCCATTCATCCATCTATCTATATATCAATTTATCTATCTATCTATCTACCCATCTATCTATTTATCTATCTATCTATCTATCTATCTATCTATCTATCTATCTATCTATCTATCTATCTATCTATCTATCTATCTATCTACCGTGGCATTTTGTCACTGCTCTCACCTCCTGGGCCGGCGCACTTGACTGCCTTGTCGAGCAACTGTTCCGCTCTCGCCCTTGCCGCGGTGGCACCCTCGCCACCGCGCTGCAGCAGCACAAACGCGAGCGCCGCGAGCGTAGGCACGTGAAACGGCTCGAGCTCCAGAGCCCTCGACAGCAACGCCTCCGCCTGTTTCTCATCTATTGCTCTCTTCGCCACCGCCGTAGTGGCAGTAGTAGTAGCAGCAGTAGTAAGTGTGCGCGAGCTCTTCTGCTTTGCCATCCGGCAGTGTGTGGAATAAACTTTAGCATCGACCACTCACAAACATCTTGCAAAAACAAAAAGCAGAAAAGCCCCGAGAAAATACACTGATACCTGCAACAGGACAGCTCTCACTGTCGAAACTGCCAACATTGCGACCAAATTTCAGCAACCTTCCGGTTAAGCACCAACAACAGGACGGCTACGTAACACAGTATCGTATCCCTACGCTCTACGAGGTGGGGCGATGACAGAGCCGTTGAACGCAAAGCCGTTGAACGGTCTCAAAAACGTTCGCCTGGCAGGTATAATACGGCAGTGCCTTACTAAAGACTATACTCGTGCAGTCTGCTGCTTCTACTACAACGTGCGCTCGTTCTTCGACACGATAATTACAAAACATTCAAGGGCATGTTCGGTCTGGTATACCGGTACCCAGGGTGATGTTGGTGGGCGTATCAAACTAACCCAAGTGTCGGGTACCGGTACCGAGTCTGTGCCGAACCTTACCGGAATTTCCGGTAGGGTATTGCGGCCGCACCGAACACTCCAGCAAGGTTCGGTAGGGTATATACCGATCAAACACCCCCGGTACACTTTGGTACGTATATACCCTATCGAACATAACCTTGGAATGATTGCTCTGAGCGTTACCTAGCAGGGTCTATTCTCACGACGATCGCTCCTGCTCCACGACTGTTATACTAGATTTTTGTTTCCGACTCACCCATTTCTACGAGGTGGCTATTATGGCGGGCGACGAAGTCGCTGAAGGTCGGTAGCTCATAGGCCACGTAGAGCACATGCTGACCAGCGGCATCGCCACGACCCACACGCACAGCCTTCGCATAATCGATGAGGGCGGCGGGGTGTATACGACAAGGGAAATATAAATGGTTGGAGAGGGAGGGGACGGGAGGGGGGGGTGTACTCGATATTCACGCATGGCCGTAGTCGTATGACCGAGAGGGTGGGGGGGGGTGAACAGAGATCGTTCAAATATGTTTTGAATGTTTTTAGCAGCGCTGGCTGAGTAGAACAGTAGGCTATTCCTTCTAACCAAATAGACTGATGTCGGGGTATAGGTTTGGACATGATAGGGCCGATCGTTGCAAGCTATCATACGGGTAGTAGTGGCGAGTCTTTGAAAACAAATACAATTACCGTAGTACACAATAGGCGAGCTGTGAGTTCGAGCGATTGAGTGGTTGATAGCATCCTCAGCTTTGCAAGCTAAAGTGAAAGCTAGGTCGAGTGCACGCGTGTTCCTACATTCCATGAAACCAAATATCTGTGGTATAGTAGTACCGGTAACGTACGGTATTTGTGAATTCGATCGATTTAATAGTTTATTACATACGTACGTACGTACCCTACTCATATTTTCAAGTGGCAAGAGCACCGGACCAACGTGCTGAAAGGGAAGGGGCAACACCGCGCCAAAAAAGAAGAAGCCAATCGTATCAAACGCTATGATACTGTACTTTTGCGAAAAGGGCGGCGCTTTCGCTCGCTGAACGCCCTACGAAACCCACGCGCTTTTGCCGCCGCAGACACGCGATTCCTTTGTGTGCACAGTTCATGATCTAGATCCCTCAGGGCAGACGCATCCCTGATCTGCATGATCTGTATGATCTGTATGATCTGTATGATCTGTATGATCTGTGTGATCTGCATGGTCTGTATGATCTGTATGATCCAGATCATGTTGCCGGATGGGTGTCGTAAAATGGGAAATATTATTAGGGGGGGGGGGGGGGTTGATCTGAGAATAATCTGCAGTTTGTTGTCGTAGAGATAATTCGGCGGTATGGTTAATATTACTTGGCTGAGTACGTAGTACGTGTATAGCTCACTTTGACAGCAGCAACTGGCATTACTTGTTTGGTTGATCAGGCTTGTGGGAACACGAAGTGCGTACCGCGCGGAACGGTGCTGGCAGACTGGTAGAGCAACGTAAACAGGCAGGGTTATTGCTTGCAGCTGGACAGCGGTCGCTCGCTGGGCCAGGTATTTCGTGATTTCTCGCGATTTCACGCGTTCATCGCGAGGCGGCAGACCGAAGAATTACCGGGTGGGTGTCGTATAATCTGCACGATGATCCATGAATGGCACACATTTTCTGGGTTGGATCTGCGCTCGTATACAGATCCTCCTGCACTGCCTCAAGAACTGCAGGTAGGCGGTGATCTACTATTAATAGTAGATGGTCTAGATGATCTACTGTAGATCGTGGTGTATCTGTCGGTCGTGTGTGTGATCCCTTTTCGTTCGTACCTTTTTTGTGTCTCTTCTGTAACCGTCCATGGCCTCTTCTTTCGAAGTTTGAGTCCCTCCCACATTTTGTTTCGACAAAAAACGCCTCCTTAACGCCACGGCGATTCCCCTGGTAGCCGGCACAAAAACGCCACCCCGGGATGAGGCGTTTCTCGCCCTCCGGAAGGCGGCGGTTGCTCTGTCGAGCGTTTCTAGATCATTATCTGAGCCCCCGCTGTGTCCGGAGAGCAAGAAGTAACCCAGAGCGGTGTGCGTCGAGGGGTCCTTCGGGTACCTGAGGTGGCATGTATACGTAGAGTTGCGGCTTGGTATAGAGAGGGGGAGCGGAGCGTGGTGAGGGTTTGAGGTGCTATAAACAGTCTCCTGAAAGAAATACAACATATATACCTGATACCTCGCATTTCACACTAAGTCAAGCCATTAATCAATTAATTAATTAATTAATTCATTAGTTAGTTACACCCATCCATACCCTTACGAGTACACATGGATATGATGTACTTGGTAATTACATTTTGTTTTTATTGCGTTTAGCCGTGCTCAAATATTGTATGTGCAGGCAGGCAGGCAGCATGCTGAGCTTCAACGCTGATCACTCAAAAACATTTACATCCCCCAAAAGAAGAAAATCTAAGGGGGGAAACCAAACCAAAAACGTAAAAAAACAAAAGACAAAATCATTTCTCAACCCCCTTCCCCCCCCTTTCCGGAGCATGGGGTGCATATATTTTACGCGTAGCTCTGTGGGTTCCACACGCCGGGTCGGGAGACAGTTAGATAGGATAACAAACGAAAAACGTGCGGCACTCTCTCCTTAACTGTCGACTGGGGGCACGTTTTTGCCTATTTGCAGTATTTTGGTGCGAGATGTAACCGCCAGCCATAAAAACAAAGGGGCCGGGTACCAACCAAGTGAGTTGGGGAAGTGAAACAGGTTGCTCTTGAAACGCGGCAGATCTCGCCGAAAAAATCGCGCCCGCGCTTACGCACACACACGCACAACACGCTCCGCTGTTGGCATGGAGTCGGGGTGCAACGTGGCAACTTTTAGGTTGCGAATACAAGGGGGAGGGAGTCATTTTGAAGTGGTGGCAGTGTCTGGTCTAGCACAGGAAAGAGTGGTGTCACTCACCTCTTGGTGATATCAACGAACACGTCTTCAAGCGTGTTGCCCGTGCCCCGCCCCACCCTAACCCCATCTGGTGCTACTCCGACTTCCGGCCACTGCCACCGGTGGCAAAGCTGGGCTCTCGCAATCAGCGCAAGAGCAGCTCCCCCCCCCGCGCCTCCTCCTCCTCGGTTCAGGCCCCTCCTCCACTCTCGAGAGCTGCTGCTGCTGCTGCTGCTGCTGCAATGGCTAGAGTTGGAGTTCCATCTCTTTCCCCCACCCTTCGAAGAAGAAGAAGAAGAAGAAGCAGCGATTGCTCGGTCAACAGCGTACAAGGCCAGTCGGACGTCCTTCAGGTGCCGCTCGGCAAACTTCGCGTAGAAGGCCCACAGGAGCCACGGCCCACCATCACCGTGATGGCGGGCAGCAGCGAAGGAGGAGGAGGAGGAGGAGGAGGGGGGAAAAAGGGGGTGGGGTCCAGGGTGGGCTGCCGTCCCCGGCGTCTCTCGACGCGTGCTGGAGGGTGAAGGTGCGCCGGTTCGTCTTGGCAGTCTTGGAGGGCGGGCTCTAACTTGAAGCCTCAGGACGGACCGAAGAAGTGCGTCTATTCTCAGAACGGCCCTGTTTTGTTTTGTTTTTGCGCGCGAAGGAAAACGTATTTGCATGGAACCAGAGAGGCGGCGATTGGCACATAGTCCCACAGTGGGTAGAGAGTACAGGACACCTAATGAGAAAACTGAGCAATAAGCAAGGCAGGCTGAGATAGTACAAGAACATAAAAAAAAAAAACCCGCCAGTCGTTTAGGCGAAGTGAGTGTAAGTCACACACACCCTCTTCTAAAAAAAACAAGAAATCCAACCTGCACCAGGCTTCCTGTTTGTTATTAGTGACGTAGGTGTTCGGCACTGTTCATCATATGTGGTCGAATCTGGTGAGGCGATGGCGGAATCGGAACGGTCCTCCTCTGGATAAGGAAATGGTTGTATTGATTGTGCTTGTACTCGATACAGTAGGTACGATGACGGTTACATATATTAGGGAGTTCATATACTTGGTGAGGCTTTATTGAGGTAGAAATGCGTGCCAGTTCTCTCCGATCACCTTTCGCGTGCTCGCTGCTCGCCACTTAGATGTCCTATAATATAACTACATGGTTTATGTCGTGCTTTCTCGCACAGGCCGGGCGGCGCCTGTGGGTGTGGCACAGCTTCGCTCATAACCGGAAATATCGTACAAAACATTTTATGGTGACCTTAACCCCCTTTTTAAGGAACCCCTTGTAAGGGATGTAAGGGATATATATAAGGGAAAGCCTCGTACGAAATCGATGATATACAGCGCTTTCATCCATTCTTATCCCACACTATCTGAAAAAAAAGAAGGAAAAAAAAATGGTCGGAAAGATTCATCCGTGTTTTTTCAGGGGACGGGATACGAAAAGTAATGAAACGATCCCCCCTAATCACCACCACAAGACAACACCATCAAACCCCTAGTCACAACCTCTATACTCGTCGAAAATTGAATTATAAAATGTACCCGGTATACAACGGCGATGAACCGAAACCGGTTGTCCATACTCGTAGCCTACGCCGGTACGTCACGTCTACGACGAGCGTGGGGCGGCCACAAGTACGGGGGGCAAGGTCGTGGTGCGCCCGGGCCGTGCGAAAAACACTCCTTGCATTTCAACCATCGTAAACTCCGGCACCACTTTGGACTCCTTGTGCTACAGTACGAAGTACCTATACAGCACGTTTGGGCTGACACGCTTTCTGAGTTGAATGACGATTGGGGTTCCTTACCCCTTTCAGAATTAGAAGAAAACGTATCCCACACTAAAACTTCCAATGGAATTTTGTCGCCCAAAACGTGTGGACCGGTACTTAAGGGGTTAACACAAAAAAAAACCGTCGGACTAAATTCATGATTGTGTTGCAGCATGTTTGCATGCGTAGTATACTTCGATCACGGGAGATTGATTGTTCGTCGGGTATATGCATACCACCTTCCCCCCCCCCCAAAAAAAAACAAAAATCTGTGTTTAGACTACTGCAGGTATATAGGCCCTCGCGTGAGAAGCTTCAGAAATAAATAAATAAAATGGTGCACCTCTGCCTTAAGTAGCAAGTGTTTTTGGGTCATCCTCCAATCAGGTAAGGGCCCTACACAACAGCCCTGAAACCGTCACTTTTCTTTCGGTCACTTTTTTTCCCATCTGAAACCCCACTATTACGGAGGACCATGGTAAATAGGACCAAATATGAATAGTGAAAATAGGGGAATATATAGGTTTTTGGGTATACCGTAGGTTCTATTTACTATGGTCCCCCGTAAACAGTACGTACCGTATACGCGAACGAGCCAAAATCCGTATTATACCAGGTACGTACGTACCTCAAAGATGCCCGACTGTCCTTGCAGGGTCCGACTTGCTCCAGCAGGCAAAACGCCAGATGTACCTGCCGAGCAGTGTGTACCGAGAGAGAGGGCGCTCATCGTATGCTATTGATTATTTTCGCTGGCATTGGCAGGTATTTTCTCGCTCTGTGTAGGATCTACCGACATGGTGCCTCATGTCCGCTCCTGTTTTTTTTTCGATCTCTTCTTGTGGATCACCAGCGCTGGCGTAATTTCCATCAGCAATGAAAAAAAATGGTGTTTCACGGTGTTCGCTTTCTCTTGCCAAGTGGTTTTAAACATGTGACGTTACTAAAACATCAGCTGTGGTCGATAATAATAACATTTTCAACGTGATAAAAAAATCCTGGTCGACTTATGTTTTTTTTTTGTCACCGCCCCGAGGCTTACTCTTGTGCTAGCTCCGAGCTCTCTCTGCATACGTGAGGTTCTCCATGTCAAGCTACAACATACACTTGGTTCACGTGGGGTTGTGTTTCCGAGCCTTTAAATCCCCCAACCACGTCCGACTGTGTACTGCATACTACGGAAGAGGCAGCAGGTAAATACAACGAGGCTCCTTCATTGAGAGCCTCAACACCTGCCGTAGTCAAGCCCTGTACACACATAACTGATCCTCAGAAGAGGAAAAATAAAACTCCCACAGCAGTCCTGTGGGCTACAGGTATACCTAACGAGTCACACCTGTAAACGAACACGTCGAGGGCCAATATACCACTCTCACCTGAAGTATAAGGATCATTTCGATGAAGTATTAATATACGAACGGTGCTTTTATTTCGGGTCAGAGTGATATTGGGTAGCTCCCCTATCGCTAGTGATGAACAAACAAAATCACCAAAACGTGCTGTTCATACGTGTAAGTCTTACCAAACGTCTGTGAGTCAAAATAAAAAAAACATAGACTATTACGGCATAGGACCATAGTAACTAGGACCTATGGTACACAGAAAATCCTATATATTTCACTATTTTTACTACTGTAACAATATTTGGTCCTATTTACTATGCTCCTCCGTAATACTACCTTACCTTTGCTGAGGCGTGCCACGGGCTTTTCTCGAGGCAGGCCCTGAAAAAGACGGACGCCCTCCTTGCGCTGCGGTTTTGAAGCAGCTCGAAGCGACCGAGCTGGAGCAAGCTGTCAACGTCTAGCCGCGACGCTGCCGCCGCCGCCGCTGCTGGCGACAAGTGAGCCCTCGGTGCGCTACCAGCGGGTGCTGTTGCAGACGGTAGTAGTAGTGCGCTGGCCGTGTGCTGCTCCGCGTGTTTCCAGTTCAGGCAGGCGAGAGCTTTGCGAAAGCAGCTCTTTGGAGGGGTTGGGTTGGGTTGGGTTGGGTTGGGTTGGGTTGGGTTAGGTTGGGTTGGGTTGAGTTGGGTTGAGCTGGGTAGTGGTGCGGAGCACAAACCTGGGTGGGTGGGTGGGTGGGTAGGTGGGTAAAGCACAAGTGACTTCGTTGGGCTTGTGCAGGGTTGGGGAAGCGAAAAGCGTGCGGGGAGAAGGGGGGAGGGGTCAATGTGTATATTCCCGAGGTTTTTGTTATTAATAGTTCGGCCACACGTACGCAAACAGAGGTACCAGCGTGTCTGGCAGCTTAACCCTGTTCATGCCACCCTTCTGCAGGTGCTCCGTCTCGAAAGGGATGCGTGGTCAATGGTCAAATGACTAAGGCAAGCAACAAATGAGTACACCCCCCCCCCCCCCCCCTCCTGCAGATCATCGCCACCAGCGGGGAGGCGGAATGCTACGCTAGATCGAGGATTGTGGTCTCCACATATAGGGGGACTCCTGGTGGTACATATCATGCAAATACGCTTGAACGTTCTCTTGGGGGGCTTGAATTTGCCACGCTCAAAAGGCCATGGGTCTTGTACCTAAAATCGAGGTGGCGTACACGTATGTAATTTCGACCTCCAGCTATTCGAAAGCTGGCATAAGAGCAAAAAGCGAGAACACGCCCTTTTATCCCTTTTCCCCCCCTTAGCTATTCGAAAGCTGGCATAAGAGCAAAAAGCGAGAACACGCCCTTTTATCCCTTTGCCCCCCCCTTTTTTCCGTCCATTCTTTTTTCCATCCCATTTATTATCTTGGCCCTTCCCTCTCCTGCTCCCTCCTAGTTGTAACTCAGATCCGTGATCAAGTACGTAGTAGGTTCTTCTCCCTCCCCCCCCCCTCCCCACTATGGTACGCCTCTTGCATTTTTATCGCGAGGAGGGCTGAGCAACTTTTTTCCCTGTGATGCGGTACCTCCTCGAAACCAAAGGCACTCACCATTGCGTCGGCTGCTCTCGTTGAAGGCGGTCGTTTCTCGGACATGAATTTCATCAGCGCGACCCAGTCCGACGCGCGTTGGCCGCTGCTCTCGAGACCCCTTGCCGTCCCGCTCGAAAGCGCCGCGGCCCTCGTGAGGTATCTCTCGGCCACGTCCAGTTCTCCCTGTCCGATTAGTCATCCCACACCACTAACTTGATTATTGATTCATTGTTTTTTTTTGTTTAGGAGACAATCATTTTAGGAACTGCCTTGTCGAATAATATGACTCTTACGGGGGACCATAGTAAATAGGACCACATAATGTTAGTAAAATTTGGAAATATGTAGGTTTTTATGTGTACCGTAGGTCCTATTTACTATGGCCCCCCCCGTCATAGTCGGCTGGATGAAATTAAGGGATTCACGACTTGAGCTACACTACTGCTGTGAAGTTATTAATGTTGTCATCAAAAGGGTGACACGGTATAAGAGCCTTTTTTTTCTTCGGTTGATTTCGTGGTTTTCCTACCATCCCTGTCTTCTTTCCCTCGTAGTGTATGATCATCCCGCAAAACAAAAAGGAGCCCAGTTATTTGTAAGGTTGGTTTCGTTGTTGTTTTGTTACTGTTGATGACTCTGTCTTCTTCTCCCTACTACGTACACGGTAGATAATGCTGCGATCCGAAACTCTCGAGGCGATGCCGCCAGAGATCAACACGGAGCCCGGCATTTGACGGTAAGGTTCGACAACATATTGTATTTTTTCTTCTGCTAACCTTTTTTCTACTTTACCGCGCTGTTTGTAGTAGAGTTACGGTGTCGCCCGGGGCGCGCGACTCTCCATCTCTATATCTCTCTCTATCTATAGAAATACTAAAAATGCAACACAAGGAGTTTTTTTTCCCGACCGGGGCCCGCCCTGCTGACGCCCCCTCTTTTTTGGTTTCAGATTACCATGACGTTGGGGGGTCTCACCTTGCATGCTGCCAGCTTCCCGTAGCTCGAAAGAGCAGGAGCGTAGTCCGGCTGTTGCACCAGACACGCCAGGAGCAGAATTTCTGCCGAATAGTCGTCCAAGAGAAGCCGGAACACTCCGCTCGATGACACCAGTATCGCCGGGCTGTGAGAGCATACGACAGCATATATACATAAAACCGCGGGCCAAAATGCGTGGTCGAAATATCAGACTATATGTTGTTGTATAATACAACCAAGTTATTATCTCGCCGTCGCGCCAGCAGGTACTACATAGTCTCCTGAGAAAAAAAAAAGCAAACTATTCTCACTTGTTCACACTACTGTTGCGAGGGACCAAATATTGTCAGTAAAAATAGGGAAATGCATAGGTTTTCGCGTGTTCCGTAGGTCCTATTTACTAGTATTTACTATGGCCCCCCGTAATACTGCACTATACGGTGGACCATAGTTAATAGGACCAAATTTTGTTAGTGAAAATAGGTGAATATATAGGTTTTAGTGAAGACCGTAGGTCCTATTTATTACGATCCCCCGTAATAGTGTAATCTTTCGGGGGACCAAAGTAAATAGGACCGAACATTTTTCGTATAAATATGTAAATATATAGGTGTTTCTGTGTACAGTAGGTCCTATTTACTACATTAGCCCACCCGTAATAGCTCATATTGAGCTACTATTAATATTACGTACTGCTATATACAACAATATGAATCGCTAGGGAATAGGCGGGACCCCCCGCCCCCCACGACAGCAGTGAAGCTCGTGGGAAGCCCATGCATCAGCATGGGAGATTATCATTATTGTGAAAGTAGCTGGAATGTTATCATCCATACGAGAAACGAAACTGAAGAACAGCAAAGGAGCTACAGTACGTACCCGGCGGAACCAAAGGCACGGTTTACAGAGAGAGAGCGAGGGGGTCAGTCGCGCTTTCGACCCCAACTAAATCTAGACCTACTCTCGCGTACTCGTACCTCTCCCGTGTGACGTTGCGTGTGACGGTCTGGATGGCTAGTTTGACGTGCCGTACCGCTTCCGAGTAGCGTCCAATGGCGAAGGCGAGACGGCCGGCGACGAGAAAAATTTGCCCGCCGAGGCCGGTTGGCACTAGCAGCAGGGGAAAGGAAGCAGCAGTGGTAGTAGGAGTAGTAGGAGTAGTAGTAGACGCAGCCGCCGCGCATCTGTTGGCGTTACTGGCCCCACCGACGGCGTACGATGAAGTTATGTGCAGGAGAACCTGTTTTCTCGAACAGGGGGAGGGTGGGGGGGGGGGGGGGGGTGTACTCATATCGTGCACGGCCGTAGTCGTATGACCATAGACCCTCGCATCCCTACAATGCCGGGACGGAGTACGTTGGGTTTTGACCAACCAGGAAGACATTGCTTGCACCAAGCGCAAAGCGCCGTGAGGTATTGGGTGAGTCGCATGGAGGGGGGGGCTGGAAGTGGAGGCGTGTGGTTTTGGAAAGTGGTAGGACATGATGGAGCTACTGCTGTCTGTGATAGCGATACACTTTTAGGGAAGCCCATACGATGAAGATATTTATAGCAAGGATAGGACCTGTTTTAGCTCGATACAAGAGGGGAGGGTGGAAGCGGGTGTGTGATGATTGCAGATGGCGAATGTTAAGACATGACACAATTATATATGATGATCGTGATTGACTAACGTCCAACAATGAGCGTTCAGCAGGATAACCTTTGCCACCTCGATACAAGAGGGGCGGGGAGGGCGGAGAGCGTGTTGGTTGGCAGCTGGCAATGGCAGTGACAGCTTTTAGAGTTCAGAGCAACCCTGCAAAAACTGGTTGACCCGCACGCTGACAAAAAACGAGCACAGCGTACATAGGCATCGATGCCGCTCGCTCAAATCAACGACGAGCCAAGGACATTTTCCCCCTGTGTGATAAGGTATCACACCCCCTGGGGCGATTCTCGGAGTCGATTTTCTCCGAAACATCGGGGGGGGGGTACGTGCATACAACGAAGCGGCGAACTTGGAAATATCTCGGGAACGGTCTCGAGATATTTCTTCGATAGACGCGTCGCTCGGCGTTTACACTCTCCTCCCCGTTGTTGAGAGAAAACCATCTTGGTATAAATTCGTCCGAGCGGAGTGTGGTATCTTATCACCCCGTGTGATAATATTATCACCCGGTGTGATACGGTATGGACTTGTTCCTACTGTAGCGCATCTCAGTGTTAACATCACCAGGGAATGCCGCCGCCGCCGCTACCGCCGCCGCGCGGGATTATAGAGCGGAATTCTTTACGCCGACACGCCCCCTCCGCCACAAAATGTCACGTCAGTGACTTTCTTAAACCCAGAACGAACGGAAAAAAGAACCTTGCCGCAATAAACGACCACGACTGACTCGAAAACCATCGTCCAATGGTCAGAAACCTCCTGACCGAATCAACCCTCACTGGCGGAATCAACGATCAGACAGACCCCGACTCCATCAACGATCCGAACATGCGACTACGGCCGTGCACGACATGAGTACACCCCCCCCCCCCCCCCCGCCCCAGGTACGAAACAGGAAGGGGATAAGATAAGAAACTAAATTAAATTATGTACCGTATGAAAAAAACGTAACGAGCGGTCAAATGTTGGACGTGCCTTTAATAGGAGCAGGAACGGTGCTCCGTCTCGAAAGGGATGCGTGGTCAATGTTCAAAATGACCAAAATCCAAGCAACAAATGAATAAGCCCCTCGCCCCCTCCCCCCCGCGTACCTCATACGCCTCTCGAAGGAGTTCGTTCTCTGTCAAGAACAGCGCGAAACGGCACAGCCGGGCCAAGTCCAGCGGGTACTTGTCGACGCCATGCAGATGTGCTGCAAAACTGGCGGCGACCGCTTCCGCTTTTCGAGGCAGCGGCGGCGGCGGCGCTCCTCGCCCTTCTCTTCCCTGCCTCAAGAAACCCGGTCGAGCCCGTCCCGCCGTCATGGGTGGTTCTCTATTAGCCGGTCCGACCCCTCCTGCTGTTGTTGTTGTTGTTGTTGTTGTTGCTGGTACGCTTGCCGCGATGCGCTCCAACCCCTGCTTCTCCGGAGCCTGGTTTTTCAAGACCTGATTGTTCAGGGCCTGGTTTTTCAGAGCCTGGTTTTTCAGGGCCTGGTGTTTCAGGGACGTTCGCGAGTCATCGGGAAAAAACCCGACGGGTGGAGCCGTCCCACCCTCGGCTGGCACCGGTGTTGTCGCGCGCGAAACCACCCCTGAAGCGTTTTCTGCCGATGATGATAAGTCGTTTTCCGCTACGAATGCCATCAAATCCGACCCGCAAATAGGGGAGCTGGACTCCTCCTCCTCCTCCTCCTCCTCCCCCCCCGCCCCCCCAAGGATGACCATCGCGCTACTCTGCTCGCGGTCGGGGGTCGGTGTTGTCGTAATGGTGGTGGTGGTGTGCCCCGGTGATAAGGTATGCGAGCAGGGCCTGCAACATAAGCAGGGGTCTGTGTTGCCATTTCTCCGGTTTGGTCGCCCATCCTCCGTGACCACGAAGCGCTGTTGCCGGAGATCGTCGTCGAATAGCCCCTGGGGAGAGAGGAGGGGTTTTTGTTTTGTTCCCGTATAATGTTTTGCAACAAACAAAAACGTAATATGTTTTTTTTATGTCAACCACGGAGAAAAAAAGGGAGGAAATTATTAGAGATATAATAGGGGAACCTTCCGACAATATTCCGTTTTTTTTTTTCGTAAGAGAGAATGAGGCGTGTTGGTTTGTATTCTGCGTGCTTTTCGTCAGTTCTAAAGGGGGTTAAGATGAGAAGAAAAATAAGAAATGCCGCGCGAGCGTCACACACAGTGGAACGTGCTTTACGTTACCCGTTCAACGTGGACACCTACCAGGCAATCGGCGTATCGTATGGAGAAGATAACTAGAGACCGAGAACCGTTCTGAGAAATACTTTGTTGTTTGCTGTCGTAGTAGAGATAATTAGGCGTTTGGGTTCATTGTATTTTTGGCTTTAAAGGTTCACTTTGATAGGACCAACGTGGCATTGTTTTGGTTGATCGCGTGGGTGGGAATAACACACCGAGTGGATACCGCGCGGAACGGGTGCTGGCAGACCGGTAGAAAAAAGATCACCTACCTGACATACCTGGCATGTCGGGCATCGTTTTCCCTGGGTGTGCACAGCATCATCATCATCGACAACGGTGCCTTCGCCGGCAGGTATTGGGATTGTTCCCCCTCCCCCTCCTCCTCCTCCTCCTCCCCGTGTCCGCGGCTCACACAACAACTGCGTGTGACACGAAACAAAAGGCGTGGTATGGTGTCGTGTCGTTCCGTTTGTGGCTTGATGAGACAAAAAAAACACTACAGAAACGGAGTAAGACTTTGTGCACAGATTTCCTTTTTTGTTTAGGTTCCCGTCGGTTTTCTCTTTCGGGGTATGTTTATCAGTGACCAACGTTGAAGATCATTGCCCGCACATTATTGAGGATGGTGAACACAATAATACCGTACCTACTTTTGTAGTTTATTGGATTGTTCTGGGGTATGTAGAGCGTCAAAAAATACCAACAGTCGTTTTTTCGCGTGAGTTATAGATAGAGCTCCTCAAGAGAGATAGACCCAACAAAAACCGTAGCATGCATCCAAGCAGAGAAACCTCTTCCTCCTTTTTTTTGTCCTCCGAAAACTCACGCGTGAGAGAGAGAGGGCAAAACAAAACTTAATTTGCGAGTCAGAGAAGATGAAACGGTAAAACAACCGTCACAAAGGACTCACCTGCGAGTCAGAGAAGATGAAACCGTCAAACGCGTCCACAAGGAGCTCTGTCTGGGCCAGCGACACCCTTCTCTCCCTCGCGACGGACAGCCGAGCGTCCAGCACCCGGCCCACCCCTTCCAACGCGCTCACGGCCGCCCCGCTTCCCGACTGCCTACACGCGTGCCTCGCTCGGCAGGCGTCCATCTCGCCCATCATGCTTTTCCTCCGCGCGGCGCGCACGATGCTCTGCCGTTTCGCCAGCAGGCGTCGACCCAAGGCCGTGAACGGGCCGGACAAAAGGAGCCGACGCTTTTTTTCTCGCGATTGCTGTTCCACGTCGTAGTGGACTTCTTCCACGTCCAAGTTTTGTCGAAGGGGGTGGTGCTTCTTCTGGAACTCCTCCGAAGGGCGTTTTTTTCGAGAAGGTATTACACCGCCGCCGCTGCCGCTACCGCTGCCGCTACCGCTGCCGCTGCTACCGCCGCCATCGGGGGAAGGCCACTTTGGTAACCCCCACGGCCGGCCAAGGCCGGTACGGGATGCGTCTTCCGCTTCCATGTGGAGGTGCCGGCGTAGGGCATCAGACGATAGCTTGTGGCGGTGCCGACCGCCGCTGCCAGTTGCCGCTGCTGCCGGGGGAGCAGTAGAAGGGCGGGATAGATTCCCTCTGGCTGACAACGCGAAGGGAGAAAGAGGAGATGGAGGAGGAGGTGGAGGCGGCGGCGAAAATACTGCGAGAACGTCTGCGGCTCGTAGCGCAAAGACCGAGCGCGCGGAGTACAGACGAGCGGCTACCGCGGGGTCAAGCTTCGTGAAGAGACCTCCGCTAATGGTGTTGCTGGTGGTAGACCTCGCGCCGTCATCACCACCGCCGTCTCCGCCAGTGCGCGTCGCCGCCCCCCACGAGCCTCCGGGGGGTGGAAGCGTGTACAGCGACGGCACCCGTGCACGCAGGGGTACCTGCGAGAATGTGGTGGACGAATCATCGTCACCGTCACTATTTGTGCAATCGCCGTTCGAGCCGTCCAACTTTCTCCTTCTGCCTGTTGTTCCCCGACCAGCGTCACTTCCACGACTGGGAATAGTACCTTCTGCTGCAGTGCTGTGGTCGTCTTCCGGGTTCGTTTTGCCATCGACGAGGAGCTTGTTGGGGTCTTCAGTTGTTTTCTCTCCGGGGAGGAACGAGTCGATGGCTTGCCGTAAGGCGACCACGGCCGCGCCGAGCCATCCAGCAGCACCGCCGCTTGAGGGCGGTTCAGCGGTCGCAGGGACCATCGAAGCTGTCGCTAGTACCGTGTCATCCTTTGTTTCTGGCACGTCGACATCATCATCATCATCCACAAGCCTCTCTTGCCGTCGACGCCAAAGAAAGTCGCTTATCCTCGCCGACGCGGTTCGTTCTTCCTTTCTAGCGGCAACCTCAATCGCAGAATAGTCACTCCTACTACTACTACTACTACTACTACTACTACCTCCGTCGGTGGCGACGACAACACCCGCACGAATAGCTAAAAGTCTAGCGCCTTCACTCTGCATCGAGCTCGAGTGGTTCGTGACCAGGTTGCCTGCACCGGCCTGCGGTGGTTCCGAGGCTTTGGCTGACCTTCTTCTGAAGACACCCGTGGTTTTTCCGGGTGTCGTCGTGTAGTCTCGTGGAGGGGGTCGTTCCGCTAAAGCGTCCGCGACAAGTTGCGCCCCGGCATCGGCGAAGAGCGACGAAGAGGAGGCTAGATCTAGCGCAGTGCCTCTCAGTTCGTCCGCAAGTCTGGTGGCTTGGCTTCCCCTGCGGCAGAGAGGTTAATTAAAACGGAAGGAGGACACACCCCGATATTTAAACTATGTCGTTGTAACACCCTGCTGTGCCTCATCCGCTTGCACTTGGCGTCACCGCTCACAACCCACGCGATCAACCAAAACAAAATGTGTTGAGAAAAACCAGGTAGGCAACAGCAGCCTGCTTTTCGTGGCAAGATGTTCAGCAAGCAACTCGAACACTACAGCAGTATGTCTTCCGTGAAGATGGAGTCTAAAAAACACGCCTCATTACATAAACAGATATGCCTCATTTTCGACTCGGTTCCGGGTCTCTAACAATCCTCTCCTGTTTTTGGTTTCTAACTCTTTGAGGGCGGCGAAGAAAAATCCTACTTAATACACAGGGAACCATTTTAAGTTAAGATACTTTAACTCGTTCTTGGTTCGGTTCTCGATCTCCTGACAATTATCTCCTGTTTTCTTGGCTTTTCAACTCTTTGGGGGCGGGAAATAAAACCCATACGTAATAAACAGGGAACCATTTCAAGTCAAGACAAAAAAATTAAGTCGAGCATTATTGCAACCGACAATACGCACACGGGACGAAGGCAGAGAAAAGCCACCGTCGGCGCGACGCTAGCTTACAGCAATTGCATGCGAACGAAAGCAGACAGGATGCGCACGGAAAACTGAAGACGCCGAGTATTCCCTCGGCTGACTCCCCACCACCAACACATCCCATCACATCACATCACATCACCTGCGGATGGCTTGTGCACGGGCCGCGGAAATACTCCCAACATCGGTACCCTTCCGGAGCTCTTGAACCACGGCAGCAGCAAGCTCTTTTAGCCGCTCTTGCCCTGTTTCAAGCGCCGCTGCCACCGCCTGCCTCCCCCCATCATCCTCGGCACTCCTGCGTGCGCTGCCTGAGGCCCCCTCATCACCAGAACTATTGAAATCGGCGACAGTCATGGACGCCACGAACTGCTGGACCTGCAGCGTCGCGTTAAAGCAAGGGCATAAAACAGCGGAAAAGGCGTCTAGCGTTGACGCCCTGTTGACATGCTTGTCTTCAGCTTTCACCCGGGGCTGCTGCTATATACCGTTCTGGACGGAAGTATAAGGACTTTTTGGGGATTGATATTCAATTATAAGGACTTTTTAGGCATTGATATTCAAATATAAGGACTTTTTAGGCATTGATATTCAAATATAAGGACTTTTTCGGCATTGATATTCGTATCGAACGGTCCCTACATTTACGCCCAGCGTGCTGCCAACTTAAGGATTTCTCTACCTCGCCCTGAACCAGACGAAAACTATAAGCCAAAGACGAGCAATCCCATGACATACAGTAGGTGTACAAGGAATAATATTAAAAACAATAACCCGCATGCCTTATTCGGTAGTTCCTCAGTTGAGTAATAGTCAGTAATAGTCAGTCCTAGTAAGTAATAGTCAGTAAATTCCTAGTAAGCAATAGTCAGTAATAGTCAGTAATAGTCATTAATAGTCAGTAATAGTCAGTAATAGTCAGTAACAGTCCGTAATAGTCAGTAATAGTCAGTAACAGTCCGTAATAGTCAGTAATAGTCAGTAACAGTTTGTAATAGTCAGTAATATTCAGTGTTAGTCGGTAATAGTCAGTAATAGTCAGTAATAGTCAGTAATAGTCAGTAATAGTCAGTAATAGTCAGAAGCGGTCAGTCACAACCATTGTTTAGAGCCAAAAAAGTTGCTACCTCTATCGCAGAGATTGAGGAAACCCAACCTCCCAGCGTAAAAAAACGTCCTTTTTGATCCGTGCTATGCGTAGTACGTATGGCTGATTGCTGTTCGAGTATTGTGAGACAACACGGAAGGTTATTTCAACGGTATTGGGGGTAATTTCTCACTCGAAACGGCGCCGTCAGCCAGACAAGTACTTTGGCTCGGAAAAAAAGTGCTTGCACGAGCACGCCCTATTGTGTATATATAGCACGCGTCTATTGAAGGCGGATGTATCGTTCAATGTTCTACGTAGCATGGGCTCAGGTGCTAGCATTTTCCCGAAAGAACACGACTGTCGGGAGAGCCCGAGTTGTTGGTTGATCAAGGAGGGGGATGTACTCATTAGCCGCATGTCATGCATGGCCGTAGTCGTAGCGCCATGAACCCTAGCATCCCTACCATGCCGAAGCGGAGCTCGTCAGGCGTTCGCCGATCAGGCAGAAATTGATTGCACCAAGCGCGAAGCAAAACGTGAAATATTCGGCGAGTCGCATGAAGCGTGAGCTGTCTCATCTACTAAGAACCAACTCAAGGGCGGGGGCTGGGGTACATTGCCTCTATCACACAGTACTCCGAGTCTTAGCTTCAAAGTCATACACCATGCTGTAGCGTCACGATTGGTCCTGCACACCGGTACGTGTAACCCCTCTGCAATATCAGACGCGACCTTAGCAAGATGCGATGTTCTGCGATGCACATTGGAATTTTTCGCGCAAATTTTTCCGCACCACCACCGTTCTCCCCCCAGGGTACTTTTTTTTTTGTCATCCCCAAAAGCCCAAAACGCAAAACGCCCCTCTTGATACCTGGGACGCTAGGTGCTCCTGGTCGAGGGCCAGCCTCTGGATGTCGTCAGCGACGTGCCGCGCGGTGGCAGGGTCCGGAGCCGCCTGACGCAGTCCGGAACACGATCAGTCGAGAGTACGTAAGCGCCCGGTGGGGGGTATTAGCAAGCGCACACGTCTTGAGGAAGGTTTTTCGGCAGCAGTTATAATCTGACTCACACGCAAGTTTTCACAGCATCTGGGCTCACACGTAATTTTTTGACTTTATGATCTAGAAAGATAGGTCTTTGAGGGATGATACATTTCTTGGTTTTGTATAATCTATAAGCTCATCATGTTGCCCGGAGGGGAGGGGAGGGGGGGGGGGTCGGTATTTTATAGTCTGCGTGTTATAGTACATGTTTCGTAGGTTGGATTTGTATTTATCCAGATCCTGCACAACATCTCAATACTATGGGGTTAGGATCTACTCCTGTAGATGGTCTAGATCGTGAACTAGATCGTGATCTGTTCTACGTGTGCAGTTTTAGGTATCCCGTACAGAAAGACTGAGCGTCAGATGGTGAAATGCTCTCCTCGTCAATCGCGCCCCGAGCAAGGAAGGCGGTTTCATCGCGTAAATGTACAGAATTCCGACGACGAAAAAATCAACCCGTAACCAAAACGGTCGTAGGTGTTCGCTTCTTAACCCATCCAGAACTGAAAAAAAATGTCCCACACTAATCCCAAGTAGTTTGTCCCCAAATGCGTGGAACCAGTTCTTAAGGGGTTAATAATTCGTTATTTTTCAAAACGGAGATTGTTCCGCCTGCCGTCTTTTCGTGTTGCGTTTCAGCATCCCACCATCCTGGCCGGTAATATTAGCCACATTTTAAAATATGATGTTGTGCACTACACTACGTAGGCGGGGATAATGTTATCGGCCACGGTGGCGCGAAACAGACACTGGTGGGTGGGTCAACTCGATGACACCGTATCCAGATACCCTATTGATTGTGCTTGGTACTCGATACAGCAGGTATGATGACGGTTTCATATATTAGGGAGTTCATATACTTGATGAGGCTTTCTCCATCTGTGAGGTCTCGTGCTTGCTGGTGACTTGCTTCCTTGACTTGCTCGCTGCGGCTCGATGGTGGCCTGTGAGGTCCGACGATAATATATACGTGGTTTATGTCTAACCCTGGGAGCTTCTTCTATACTTTGTGACAATATTAATGTTTTTCGAGCCAATAATGAAGGTTAACTTGGTGGCGTACTCGATAAGTGACGTGGTGCACCACGAAGGGCAGTTGGTTTCTGGGAAAATCACTGAACCATGCAGACCTCGAAAAAATATTGCCACCCCGCTCGACTGTCACTCTCATCACCCGCAAACCAATGAAATCTGCAAGGCCTATGTATGTACATACTCCAGCTGAAGCTAGCTGAACAAACGTACACTGTACGTCGTCAAAACCATTGGACAAGTTGTATACATAACTCGAAAACAACATAAATTCGCCACGTTGGCCCGAAAAAAAAACTTTCGTATATATATGATACAACATATGTTATACCTCCATTCTCCCTGCCGCGTGCTGATGCCTAGTCGCTACCAGTTTCACGTCCTCCGCGAGGGACTGCGCCCGGTGGCCCGTCTGTTCCTTCCGTACCGCGCGGGCCGCTGCCAGCGCGTCGAGCTGGATATAAATTTCGACAACACGGCCAGGAAGTCGGGTTTTAGAGAGCAGAGCTTGCCCAGTTGGGTCGGGTTTAGAAAGTTCGGCCAAGTGGTTTGGGTTGGATTTAGAAACCTCGATCGGTTGGTGGGGTACCGGTCGGCTTGGTTAACATAGCTTGATGCAATGATATGCTTGAGTGCGTGTGTGTGGGCTGACTAATTCTCCAAGTATCGCCCGCGCTGTGTGATCCAGGGCCGGCAGAAAACTAAACGATGAGGTGCAAGGTTGTGGCTACAGCTGTTATATGGGGCGTACCCCTTGAGCCAAGGCCCTCGTACAGCGAACAGAAGGCCGGAAACATTCGTCCATCGACATGCTGTAATCTTACACTTTCTTCGTTTTTGGCACCCTTAACCCATTCAGAACTGAAAAACTTATCCCACACTAATTCCAAGTAGTTTGTCCCCAAATATGTCGGACCAGTTCTTAAGGGATTAAGGAGTCTAATAATTGAATGGTTGCTAACAAAACAAAAACAAAAATTAAATACGTACCACGCTGGGCGGAAATATAAGGTACGTTGGGATATAAATATGAGTACCAAACGGTCCTTACATTTCAGACACTACGAGTACAGCGCGAGGGCCAGAGTCGCACAGCATACTCGTGTGACTACTCTCGAGTGCGAACTTTCTGGGAGAGGCCGATCGAAGTAAAACCACCTCTGTATGCTCGAGCGGACCCGGAGTATACCGCACTACTAACGAACTAACTACTAACTTAACTACTAATTGCTGCTACTACTACTCTGTTACTGCTACTGCTACTACTACTGTTGTAGTACAGTATCCCCAACGTTGTAACAATACTGTTGTACGAGTATACATATACTGACAACACATACAAACAACAACACTGCGGACGACTCGCAGTATTACAATCTACAACTACAGACGATTGATCCCATCTCTTACCCGCGAGTGGACGGTGCGCACAACCACCTCCTCCATGAGCCCGACAGCGCTTGCCTGCAGCCCCACGGACTGCCCGAGCGCGGCCATCTCCTCGGGAAGTCCAGCAAAGGAGCGCGGGTCGGAACCACGCCCTTCCGACACAACATGGAGAAGCCCGAACGCAAGCTCGCCGTGCCGCGACGCAAGCCGACTCAAGTCGGAGGCAAGCGCGCAGGCGGCCCCAACCGTAGTTCCAGTGTCTGGTGCTACACCGCCAGCCCATCCTTGATGCCTGTTGGCACGCTTGGCGTCGTCTTCCCGGGATATATTGTTTTGTCTGTTGGAAGGGGCCAGAACACCGTCGGCGTCGTGCTGGTTGGCCTCTCGAAGATGGAGACGACCGCTGCCAAGGTAGTTGTTTGCGTCAGAGCTCCCTTTTTCTTGCATCGATCGCGCACCGGTGAAGTCAGAGCTTTGGTTGTTACCGCTGCGACCATCTGCGCCCGGAGAGACTACCACGGTACTGCTACTACGATTACTACTACCACTACCCGACCGGCTTTGATGGTCGCGCAGCGGCACGTCACCGGGTGTGGGTGGGTTATTTTGGATGGGTGGGGGTGGAGATACTGCTTCGTCTGCGGGAGATGACGGAGCCAGGTTGAGGGCATTGTTCGCGTCGTCTTCCGCGAGAGAGTGCCATATCACCTCTCGGAACGCCGTTGCCGCCTGCTGCTGGCGAGCGGCGAGCTCCCTGTGTGCGAAAGACAGCCAACCCGGAAGTAAGGCCGGGATAAAACGTGGAATTTCGGGCGAAGGAAATTATTAACAGTAAACCAACATATTCAGATCCCTCGATATCGGATAGCTCCCTCAGTTGAGAGGGCATCGGAGCCAAATGTATCGGACATATTCATCAGTTGAGGGGCATCGGAGTTAAACTATATCGGATATCTTCCTCAGTTGAGGGGCATCGGAGCCAAATATATCGGATGAGGGGTATCGGAGTTGAAATGTATCGGACATCTTTCTCAGATGAGGGGCATCGGAGCCAAATACATCGGATTTCTTCGTCAGTTGAGGGGGCATCGAAGCCAAATATATCGGATAGCTTCCTCAGCTGAGGGGGCATCGGAGCCAACTATATCGGATAGCTTCCTCAGCTGAGGGGCACCGGAGCCAAATACATCGGATAGCTTCCTCAATTGAGGGGTATCGGAGCCAAATATATCGGATATAATAGCTCTTCACATGAGAGGGCCCCGTCAGCGAGAAAGGTCTGTGAGCTCAACAGTGTATCAACCACCGTACAGTGAAGGCCCACGAATAAGAAAGAGCCTTACAAGAACGTAAGGTTCACGTTTTGGGGAGGGGGCGCTCGTACCTCGTAAGAGTTTTTAGGTTGAGAAGTATCGCAGCGCTCATCGGCGAGAGCTACGTACACTAAATCCTACCACTATGTACCTAAATACAAGCACCGTTTGTAACAACTATTAGTATAAAAGCGTTCCTTGTATTCAGGGACAAGGTCGTTTAAGGATGGTGTCGCTTTAAGGTTTTAAGGGCCTGCTCAAGATCAGGTGTTTCTTATTGGAGGCCCCAATCTGCTGTAGTACGGATCAGCCCGGCACTACGTGCGTCTAAGAAGGGCGTGGATGCGCGTACCTCATTCTGCCCGCCTCGCGCCTTGACGCCTTTGTCCAGGTGGCGGCCATCGCTATTTTCGCCGTCGCTTCCGCCTGTTCCGTGACCAAGCTCCGCAAGTCCTCAAGCCGCTCTAGTGGGGCCGTCGCATCGATGTGAGCACCCTCCCCCTCCACCGTCTCTCCAACCACTTTCTCCAAGGCGTTGATGTCACGAGCGTATCGCGTTTCATTTTCTGTCCCCCCCAGGAACACCGGCTCTTGTTCCACCCTACCTGCGTGATCCGCCGCCGCCGCCGCCGCCGACGCCGCCGCCGGGTCAAAGACGTTGTTGTCCGCCGTGGCCTCAGCTGGAGGAGATTGTTGAAGCCCCTCGGAACCGTAATTGCGGTGGGATCGGAAGTCACCGTCATTTTCTGACGTGCTTGAGCTATTGGAAGCCGTCCGCTCCGACCAACTTCCTCCTCCTCCTCCTCCTCCTCCTGTTGACGTGCTATTGCCTGACCTCGTAGTGCCCGTACTGCAGCTACTCGTTTCGTCTGAATCGCCGCCATGGTCACCAGCACCGGTTGGCTCTGCTGCTCTCTTCAGGGGTGCCGTGCCCTGTCCCACCCCGCCAACACGGTCCACCGTCGTCACCGCATCAGACGTGATGTTTATCTCCGTGGCCTCGTTGTGTGGGGACGATGCATTTGGTTGGTTTCCATCAGAGTCGGAACTCTGATGGGACGACGAGCAGTCGCCGCTGTCGGACCCGCTGGCCCTAGTGGAAGCCGTTCGTTCCGACCAACCTCCTCCTCTTCCTCCAGTTGACGCCTTACTACCCTTTTTACAACTATTGGTCGCACTAGTTTTGTCTGAATCGTTACCACCGTCACCGACACTCGCGGGTTCTTCATAAACCACGTCGGATCCGTCGGATGTCTCGCCGACCCTTGCCGCCGGTGATGTTTTTCCGACTTCGCCTCCGTCTAATCGAGATCCGCCAAGTGAATCAGGTTCTTGGTCAAGCCCTGGCGGACACGAAGACGGTTCCGCATGTGTTCCCTCCCTGCGGCGATCATCTTGTTGCAAATCTTCCTCGTCAGCAGCCTCGACCTGTCCCGGTAAGGGCGAATCTACCTCTGTCCCGCCGAATCCATCTGACGTCGTGCTGCTCCGCTGGTTTTGCTGATTGCCGATGATATCTTGTTCTTCCGGCGTCCTCTGAAACCCCCTACGGTCATTTTCAGCGCCGAGCCATGCACTCTCAACGTTCTTTTCGTGGACGCCGTGGTTCGCTCCTTCGCCCCGTCCTTCAGTGGCGAGCGACTCCTCCTCTCGTCGACCTAAATTAGTGTCTGCGGAAGCAGTGCTTCCCGCTCGGGATGCATGAGTGACACTCGATGTATCATCGGTATGGTATTGTTGCTGCACGTTTGACGACGACGACCCTACAAACGAGGTATCGCTCTTGTTCAGACCGTCATCCGTGCCCCTGTCCGTCGATTCATCCTTGTCGGGATAGGCGTGGACACTATTTTCCGTGGCCCTAGCCATGGGTTCGTCTCTGGTGCGTTCGTTTTCCGACCCTCTCTCTATTCTCACTTTAACCTTGACCTCTTTTCTCCCCGCAAACCCCCGTATGACCGCCTGTATAGCGGTCGCCGCTCGCTGTCGCGCCTCCAGCTCTTCCCGCCTTCTGACGTCTCGGCGCTCCGACAGCCTTGAGTGCAGCCGGACCGCCGCCCATCGTCTGGCCTGCGCTTGGATTCGCACTGACGCCGCCGCTTGTCGTCTGAGAATCAGTCCCGCCTGCAGGCGGTCAAAAGCCACCGTAGTAAAAGCCGCGGTGTCAAAAGAAGAGACGACATGTCCCGAAGGATTCGTGCTGCCTGGGAGCACATCATCCACATCCCCCTTTTGGGTGTGTTCCGCGCCGTCGCTAATAGGGGTGTGTAGTAGTGGCAGCGTCGGCACATTCTCTTGCGCAGGGAGATCGTCGGTTGGTAGCTGTGTCGAACCATTTGTAGCAGTTTGGGCAGTTTCTCTGCCACGTTGGTTCGAGCTTTGCTCGATCTCAGCAGCCGCTGCTCCCCTATCGAGCGGCGTTGACGAGTGGCCGGTGACATACTGAGCGAGCGAATCAAGCCCTTCGCCGTGCGTGGACAGGGTCGAGCTCGATTCCACCCTTTCTATGCGCTCAAAAGAATCACCACCTTCGATTTTACCGCCGTCGCTATCCTGAGCTGGCGGAGTCCGCGACGAGGACGTTCTATCTGCAGGAGCCGCTGGTGCCTCCAACTCTATGCTGGTCCCACCATCGAAGGCTACCCCTTCCGTTTGTGCATCGTCCTTGCTTGCACCATGTTCATAGTTGCGTCCTACACCCTCTTCCCCCCTCCCATCTCCACCAGGTGCCGTTTCGGTCCTAATTGCAGTATCGTCGCCGACATGCGTCACACTTTCACTGTTCGTTTCCTCCCCCTTCTCCCCTCTCCCCCTGTCCTCAGTCACCCCAGCTTCGAGTTCTGTCCGCCGCTCACGGATAACCTCGCCGTGTGCAGCCGGGTCTAGGTCTAGAGGCGAAGGAGAGGCCTGAGAGGAGTCCAAGTCGGGAGCAACGGCGACGACGCCGGGCACCTTATCCTCCTCTGCTGGCGACGTTCGCCTCTCGAGTGCTGCTGGTGCTCCTGCAGGGTCCACCACATTACTCGCAGTCGTCGTAGAAGAAATACTACTGTCTTCTCGTTGGGGACGGTCTGAAACCCCGTTATCGTGAGCACCTTGTCGTACTCTTTGCTGTCGGTGCGCTGGGTCTGCGTCCTGTTGCTGATCGTCGGCATCTTGTCGCGCTACTTGCAGTCCGTGCACCGGTTCTGGGCCCTGTTGCTGGTCGTTGGGATCCTGTCGTGCTCCTTGCAGACCGTGCACCGCCGGTTCTAGGTCCTGTTGCAGATCGACGGCGTCTTGTCTTGCTTCTCCGTGCGGTCCGTTGACCGCCGGTTCTGGCTCCTGGTGTTCATCGGAAGTCATCTCCGGCGGCGCCTCCCATTGGGACACGCCGGTGGCTTCGTCGTAGTAGAACGTGTGGCCGGTGTTGTTGTCTACGAGCGCGCGCCACGCTCTCTTCGCCCGCATCAGGGTTGACGCCAGACCCACCCAATCGGCTACCGCGACATGCGTATCTCCATCACTCTGGCCGTGGGGCTCCGAGGCGAGCACAGCAGGCGTAGAAACCTCATCGTCCTGATCGTGAGGTTTCGAAGCGAGTGAGGGCTGACTGACGACGAGACCTGGATCGCTCGGTGTGTCCTCCGCCGGCCGTTCCCAAGAGGTTTGAAAGGTGGAAGTGTTGTAGTAGTACTTGTTTCCCGTTTGCGGGTCTGTCTCCTCCCGCCACATGCCTGCGTGTGGTGTCAAGGACGAAAGAAAGCGAAAAACACCAGCCACGGCTAAACGTTTAATAACAATATTGGTACGTATATACTTCGTGTGTGGTCTGTACGATGCCTGTGTCGAAAATTCTTACGCGTACGAAGCACTTAACGTATACCTCGTATCCACGACATCGGTGTCACATAGAACTACTTACACCTGGCACAAAAAGAAAACATCGTTGTCTCTGAAAATCATTGCAATGCGCAGCTAGAACCACGTAAGTATGTATGATACAGTAGTTGTAACCTGACGCCCTTTGTGAATAAGACACGATGGCATGCATCCCTACAAGGCGGCGGCTTCCCCGGCATAATTTAATCACACACTGTGTTTGTTGTTGATGATTGAGTCGGCCATGTGCTTGACCCCCTTTGGGACGGACCCCTTTTAAGGGATGTGAGGGACCCTTTATAAGGGATAGCGCGACCAGACCATCGACAACTTTTGGTGTTACCACCCGTCTACGAGCAGAGTGAGCGGCCCATTCGTACGGGTATATAGGATCGTGATGTTGCGCCCGTGCGGTGCGACTCCTTGCGTTGCAACCATTGTAGCCCGGACACCAACCATTGTATCATCCCTCAATCGCGCAGTGGCCCTTCCTTGCTGTAACCGTCCCTTTTTTCCCGTCGGTTTTCATTTTCCCCCTCTGAGGTCCCAACACGGTTAACACTCCTCGTACTCAATGTCAGCGCAGAACGTGTCAGCACACCCATTTCATATTATCAGTGGAGGTTACAGTTTAAGAGCTCTATCGGAATACGCGAAATAAGTCTTGTTTGAGAAAGGTCAAAATGGCTTACAGTAGTACGGACAGAATAAAAACTACCCAGTACCAGGTGCCAACTGTGTACTGTAGTACCCGTCCATGCTGGTTTAAGAGGAGTGCGGGTTGAAGAGAGGTCAAACAGGCCCCGACCCACTCACCCCTCACTTAAACCGTGATCCCTATTGTATGCGCCAATATACATCTCTTGAAACCGCGATCCCTATACTGTTTTGTATACGCCAAGATACAAACATATCCGCGGCAATGTACAGTACACCACACGCGATTAAGCGATAATCGATACGAGGGAGGCATATAGGCTTGTACAGCCTGTAGCTGTGTGTAATAAAACACGGCGCGCTAATTGCTGTTGTTATAGTCTAGTCTAACACTCTGTCCGGAGATACATATCATACAAGGAACGTTTACGTACAGCAGTGTAGTCTTGTTGATATTGGTACAAAGAAATCCTCGCATTTTTGGATAGAGCTGTACGTCTGTTTGTGTGCACTTGAAGATTTTCAAGTCCGCGCATGTGTGTGTGAACGGGGCTGCAATATTCTGGTCGAGACGGCCGGCTCTGCGTGACGATGCCGTCGCACAACCCAACGGACGCCGCGTCCGATATAAGACACACACAACGATTGGTCGAGATTGCTATTGCGAGAGTTGAAAGTTAACGCGGGATACGCTACTACTGTACACCTACTGTACGTACTGCTGTACTGCTGTTGTTGTACGTAAGGAAAATGAGGATTTTTGGATAGAGTTGTACGTCTGTTTGTGCACTTGAAGATTTTCAAGTCCGCGCATGTGTGTGTGAACGGGGCTGGCATATTCTGGTCGAGATGAATGAGGATCTATACGTACAAAATTGCCGATTTCAGCAGCAACGGCCACTGCTGCGTGATTGGGGAAGGATACAACAATGGTTGCTGTCCGAGTTACAATGGCTGCAATGCAAGGAGGCGTACGGCACGGGCGTAACATGATTATCCTACTGTACCGTCCTACCCGTGCTGTGCTGGGCGCCCACGCTGCTCGTAAACGGTTGAGAACGCCAAAGCTATCATTGTGCTGGTCGCTATCTCGGGGTCCCAATGGGGTTAATACATTAGGTAGTCATATATACGTACGTACGTAGTAGGTAGGCGTATTTAAACAACGTACGAATGTACACGGGCAGCAGCAAGCCTGCCCCCACGGATCCGCGAGATCCACGAGTATAAGTATGCGCTACCAGGAGGTACGTACGTACGTACGTAAACGTCGCGGGAGCTCACCAAACCGACGCAATAATGACGCGCGCCCGAAGACACAGTACATGTGCACGTAAACGCCACAACAATATCACGAGTATGTAAGTAAATAAGTAAGTAAGTAAGTAAGTAGTAAAGTGTTCCGTTCGAAATCGCTTCCGCCTCTGTACCAATCAATGGTGACAGCATTGCAATAATATTATCTCATTGTACGGCTCGTACCTGCTGTTGCTGCTGCTGCTGCTGCTGCTGCTGCTGTATCAATGGTGGTGGGTTCGTTCTCCGTTGCTGGTGGGTGATCCGGAATCCCGGTCGTAGACGCGTCATGTTGCTGCGTGGTATCGTAAGTGATACCACCTGCGCCCGTCGCCGATGGTATCGTGGGCAGTGATACTGGTATGTGGTACGAGGAAGAAGAGTCTTCGCCGTCATCAGCCATGTGTCATACCAGTAACAGCTTCTTCAGCTGCTGCTCGTATACACTTCGTACTGCTGTAGGAGAGCGTGTGACACGCGTATGCTTATGTACGCACAGCAGCCTCACCGACTTGCTTGTAGATACTCGTGCATACAAGTACGCATTTGCCTCGTGTCCTCGTGCATATCACACCAAACCACACAGTATGATAATGATACCTGATACATTACGTAGGATGTACATGAAAAGATATCCGAACGTTGTCCGAAGCAAAAAAAAAAAGGACGTTTCATATTTCCGACCAGTATAGTCGTAAAGATTCAATATCTTTGTACCGGTATGTCGAAATGAAGATCCAAGATGAGCTTTTCATCGTGTGTACGTATCCCTCGGCCCCCGACCACCCGACATGCACGCCTACGAAGCCTATTATACCCTCCGTAAACTGCTGTCGTCTTTCGGGTCTTTTGTGCGCTCCTTGTGCCGTATGCTCACCACGACGAGCGCCTGGGCCGCATCGGCCGCCTCTTCCTCAACCGACAGATGCTAAGAAAGCTTACGCCCTGACTCGTCTACTATTTTTTCAATTTTTTTTTTTATCATCTCTTTTACTTTCCAGCTTCTTCTGGACAAGCCGTGGTCGCAGGCAGGTAGGTGTCGTCCCTTCTTCCCCCCGGTACGTGCCTTCATTTTTTTTTTATCGCGCATAGGGCACATACACATACAGCATTCCCACTGCTCGTCGATTCTCATCGAATATTGCGAACTCACGCTCTCGCGCTTTCCGCTAATCGTTTTTTATGCAAGAAAAAGTCCCTACGAGTCGTAAATACGTATGTATGTACAAGGGCTCCGCTCCGCGGGCGGCTGACGCCGCCCGCTACGCTCGCGCAAGGAAAGGGGCAGAAGAGGCCCATGACGTATACGTAGTGCACGCAAAAGCACCGACTTGAAAATGTCAAGAGGTTCATGGTAAGAGGTTCATGGTGCACAGCGAAGAAACGGCGGACTTGACATGCATGCAAAACACGCCCGGGATGCACATTAGCTCCATGCTCGAGGACAACAAAGAAGCTGTATGATCGAAAGAGAAAGCACAGCAACGATTTGTACGTACGTACATACGAGTACTCCTATACGTACTCGTACTCGAACAAAACGGCACAAGCGAAAAACAAAAAACGAAAAAAAATCCCATCGGGCCAATTGCGCCGTAAAAAACAAAAAAAAAAGTTGAGACGTCTTTCGCGTTCTGTCAGCCTTAATGCTCCCCGTCCCTCCGCGATCACGTCGCCATCGATTCGGTCCGGGTCGAGCTCTACTGCCTCTCTGCCCCAGTGAGCCCCGTGGCCTGCCTCGCATGAAGCCCGGTGCTCACCGTGGCCCTCGTTCGCCAGCTCCATCATGAGGTGTTCAAATCGCCAGGTTCTCTCTCTGATATAATATGTGTTCCGATAAATAAGCACCGCTTGAATGTTCTTTTACATTTATAAACGACCCTTATAATTATGACATACTGGATTGATACAGCAAGCAGCAACGCAGACAAAGGCCCTTCATGCTTCCCTCGTGTCTCGGTGGGCACGCCAGGCCTAGCCACGAAAAAGACGACCGCGCTCCTTCTGACCCCCCCTCTACTGGCCAGCGCCCTCCCATACCCGCGATGGTGCCGGGCTCGCCCGCGCTGCCGTGCTGTCTGGGCACACACACGAACCCAAAACTGAAAGAGGAAGAACTAAACTATATACTCGTAGGGAACAAAGAGAGAAAACATGAGCAAATAATGAAAGGAGGCGGTGTTCGAAGTGGGAGCTCTGAGAGTGCAGGGATGCGGAATCCCTGGGCGAGACATAGTAAGTCTATGTATGTATGTATGTATGTATGTATGTATGTATGTATGTATGTATGTATGTATGTATGTATGTATGTATGTATGTATGTATGTATGTATGTGCACTCGGTGAGAACTGAACTCACGTCGTAATTGTTTTTATTAATACCCGTAGTAGGCACGAGGACCACCTACTTAGCCAACGGGGATGCAGTCGTGTGTATGCAAAGAGGAGAGCCCTGTACGGCGCATAATCCTGCTCGCTCGTGGGGGAACGGCATGCCCAGTTTAGTTGACCAAGCATCAACGGCTGGGTTTCGTTTGTCTCTGTTCTTTCACCTAGAGCAGCGATACACCACAGCTGTGAGTCCGATCAAACTGCAACCAGGTACGCTGTGTCTCATACCGGTATAATATATCACGTCCCGCCAAGCACATATTTTGTTTTGCAACTCTTTGCGTGTACGTATGAAGACGTCACAGCCGTACGCCCAAAAAAGGCCCTATTATTAGACTGTAGAGCAGGGCAATCGTTGCCCTGCTGTTCCCTAGGTGTTACCAATTATGATAAGGTTGGACGGAAGTCATTCTTTGTAAGCAGGGCAATCGTTGCCCTGCTGTTCCCTAGGTGTTACCAATTATGATAAGGTTGGACGGAAGTCATTCTTTGTAAGCAGGGCAATCGTTGCCCTGCTGTTCCCTAGGTGTTACCAATTATGATAAGGTTGGACGGAAGTCATTATTTGTGCCCGTGCCTCCGTCTCCCGCGGCTCGGTATCGCGGGCCTCCGTCCTTGCAAAAAAGCCCCTATTACTCTATAGGGCGGTTGCGCTAGCCACACCCATTTCACGAGGAGCGCCAATAATACAGAAGGTACGAGGGTACCGCTGTTATTAGGGCTGTGAGTTGGCTGACTACGTATAAGTCGCCGATTAGTTCTTAGTTGGCTACGTGGTGGGTACTATAGTTAGCTGCGTGCGATAATTTGCGGAATTTTTGCGTTTTCGCATCTACTGACTGGCGTGTTTGTTTGTGGCTCAAATTGTGTTTGTTGTTACGTAGGAAGTACGGAAAAAAATGTCAGCTAGTTGACTCACTTAAGCCCCACCCAACGAAGAACTAGCGGTGAAGTCCACCCAACTCACAGCCTTACAGTAGCTGCCATAGTTACCAGTTACCGCCGTATGAAACACATTGTGTATGATCGAGCCCTAATGTTTCAGGCCTGTGGACCTCACCTTGTGCAATGACAACCTCCTCCGCTTTTATTCCACCGACACCCATCACAAGTCCGGTACAGTGCGTAGGGTATCGTAGGGCATACGTAGTGCAGCGTCAACAGTATGTACTGCCGTGCTGTCCCCTAGGTAGGTGTTTACATCTAAGGTTTGTTTGGCGGCATGGGACTTTTCTGGGATTTTTTCGGACTTGAAAAGTTCCAAAGTCTGTTACGGTACGTAGGACACATCGTCTCAGTTCGCGTGGGACGAGCAATTTGTGGTGTGACAGCATAAGTGTGGGTATGGTCTCATGCCGCAGCAGAGAGGCCTCATTGCTCCTAAACTATACACGGTACGAATTAAAGCGACGACGGGATGATGCAACAGTAATCTTGGAATCAAACGGCGGGGGCGCAAGAAGTGTGTCCCCGGGGTTGAAAAGCTTCCGGGTTGTACAGAGAGAGATAGAGAGACAGCGAGAGAGACGATGCCACCCCTGTCGTGATCGACCCGACAACAGCACGGAAAAGTAGGAAGCGGATAGGGGGAACCGGACCATCTCCCGCCCGCCAATCGTTGTGCGCGAGACACGCCAACCGCGACATTAGCTTTTCTGTAGTGTTCATTTTATCGGAGCGAACAATCTCTGCGACGAGGTGCCGCGTTGACTACCGGCGAACCAATGCGGAGGATAGCAGCCTTGTGTAAGAGAGAGAGTCTCCGGCTGATCGCTCCATTGATCCCAAACTATACACCTGGTACGAACTAAAGCGACGACGGAATGTTACAACAAAAAAATAAAACGGACACCATTCACCAGAAACAAACGCAACACAATCTGAACGACCCACCCCCACTACGAAAACCTTTCTGTTTTTTTCCCCATGGAGTGACACACCATAAAAAAAAAATCGGACAGCCACAAGAAACAAACGGGCTCGATCTGGCAGATCGAGCCGAAATCCTCCTGGCAAGGTCGATATTCTTCGTCGCCAACCCCCAAAGGCCGGTCAGGGCGGGGTCTTCGTCCCGTGTTTGTGTCTACTCGCACCGCGCCACCGTCCTCGTGCTCTACCGAGCTCATTGCTGGGCAGCCAGCATAGCTCTCGCCTCTCGCACTATCGCTGCCGCCGCTCTGTCGACCTCTCTTCGTGTGGTGTGCCTTGACAAGAGCGCGCGCGAGAGCGAGAAAAAAAAAAAACGTGTACGTACATATGTACGTACCCCTCGTTAGACCTGCGCCCACATATTCGGGGGGATAAAACTGCTTGGATTTGTTTAGTGCGGGATACATTTTCGCAGCAATATGTAGTACAAGGTGTTCAGCAAGAAATAATCAAAAGCAAGAGAGAGTGAAAATAAACTTGTCGGGGGAGAGAATTGCCAGGCGACGGGGATGGTGTGTCTCGTTGCGACCACAAAGCGGATGACGAGGAAGATGGTGAAAGGGGCAAGCGCGAACCTATGTTTTACGAAACCGCCACAGCGTACGTAGTCCACACGTCCGACATATCATCGATCCCCAAATTGATGATCTAGATCATTCGGGGCAGAAATATTCCTGGTCTGTATGATCTGTATGATCTGTATGATCTGTATGATCTAGCTCATGTTTCCGGGTGGGAGCCGTGCAATCTGCACGATCTAGCACATGCTTTCCTGCGTTGGATATGTACTGTACAGATCCTGCACAACATATCATGGCGGAAGTAAGGATCTAGGTGATCTACAAATGATTCAGATCATGATCTGTCTGATGTGTGTGCTCTACTGTAGTATTGATAGTTGCATAAATCGACATTGTGGTCCGAGCAGCACTCACGGAATATACAACGAAGCACCCCTCTACCTGTTTCTGGATTACAAGCATGTTTTTGTTTTTTGTTCGTGTTTTTTTCCACCCTTCTGCCCTCTCTGCCTGCCAGCGAGTATGCAAGTCCACGTTTCCTCCTGCTTTTTCCCTTGCGTATTATATTACGTGCTGCCATGCTTTTTGCTCGTTTTTTTCTCGTTTTCTCTTTTCCTCCTCTGATTTTTCTTGAGACATTGATATTATTCCACTCCAGAGTTGTCGGAGCTTGTCCTGTGACCAAAAATACTAGATTTTTGGCGACGACTCAATGTGCGAATTTAAAACAACAACAACAACAACGACAACACCACCACCACCAACAACAACAACAACAGCAACAACAACAAAAACAACAATAACAACAACAACTCTACCAACTGGCATCATTGATAAAACGTGCCGGGGCGCGTTTGGCCATTTCAATCCCAGGGACGGGCGGCGAGCCGAGAGCGCTACAGTACTCAGCGCGGACTTTATCCCGGGTACTCGCCCCGCTGCTTTTAGCGCTGGAGACCTCACCCATCTCAAGACTGACATTGCAGGAGTCCTACTCCAACTCAATACTCACGTTTGGCGGCAGGAAAAAACAATACCGTACTTGTAGTAAAAATCGCGTAATATGTTTGCTCGACCTTTGAATGGCGGCGAGCTTACTAAGGGTGTTCGCCTGCGTCCTTTCTCGTAGCTCTCAATTTTTTTTTTGTTTTTACCTTCCAACAGAGAGCCGAAGGGTGCCGAAACCGGCCGACTCCTCCACCCCCATCGCCTGTAGCACCCCCGACATCGTTGCCTCGCCGGAGTGGCACGCGGACCCCGCAGACGCCGCGACGGTTTCGGATAGCTGACCAAGCAGCACGCCCGAAAAACAGCAGCAACATACACGCGCGGAGTAAGAAACACGAGCTGAGGTTTAGCTAGTTTTTTTCAGCCTCGCCAGTTGTTTTGTTGTTTATCGTGCGGCTTAATCTCGTTAGATCCGCTGCCGCGTTTTTGGGGGCAAGTTAGCGTGGTGTGTTGGCCAGTTTTTTTAGGTAAGTTATCTTGCGGCTTAATCTCGTTAGAACCGCTGCCGCGTTTTTGGGGGCAAGTTAGCGTGGTGTGTTCGCCAGTTTTTTTAGGTAAGTTATCGTGCGGCTTAATCTCGTTAGAACCGCTGCCGCGTTTTTGGGGGCAAGTTAGCGTGGTGTGTTCGCCAGTTTTGTTTTTGTTAAGTTATCGTGCGGCTTAATCTCGTTAGAGCCCCTGCAGCATTTTTCGGGGCAAGTTACTTGGGATTAACGGGCGATATTGTTGGCAGTTTTGGTAGGGGTTAAGCCATGGGCGAGAACCGGTTTGAAGAATGTTGATGTTCTAAATCACAGAGCGCAGCTCCTTTCGCTGGTCGAGCAAAATACAGCCAAAATTGTTAGCTCCCTGTACGTAGCGCGCCGCGCGTGTTTCGCAGAGCACAGGAGGAGGAAGCAGCCTCCATCTAGTCGTCACTTTTGCCCTCAAAGGCTGACGGTGTCTACGTCAAGGTGTATTACTAGTAACGCCACGCTTCAAAAAGCACAGCAGCAGCATCACCAAGCGTGGCGCTTCGACCCAATCCAGCCACTACACACACCCCTCTGAAGGGGCAGAAGCTTCGCGTGCGAGAAAATGACACCCGAGAAGAGTATGCTATGCCTAATCCAAATCAGTCAAACCCTTTTGCTATTAATACCGCAAAAACGAACCAAACTGCGATTCCAAGTACTCTTCCATAGGAGAGGAATATCGACCGTACTACTCTCGACATCGGGAGCCGACCGAGCCAAAAACAATCCGTGGTTCGTTGTTAAGAAAGAATGCGGCGTATGGGTTCGTATTCTGGGCTTGTTCGACGGATTTGACCTTGGTGGCAGTAACCTGACACTGTTTGGTTTACGAACCCACGAGATTAGTTTGTCCCCGAACCCCGGTTGCAATCCAGAAGGAAGGAGCTACGTAAGCAAGTGCCTATACGAAGTGGAACTACAAACTAAGGGCGGTCTCTCACCCTCCCGAGCAGCTCCCGCGCCTCAAGTCCCGGCACCCCGATGCTTAGGGTGTTGGGTAGGCGCAAGGATGGATCCCGGGGACCGTGGACCAGCATCCCCTTGCCCAGGTTCGCCGCTTCAAGGTGTTGCAGAAGGCGTGCGCGCATGTCCGCGAGGTGCTGGGACAGTCGATCATGCTCGAGGTCGACAATCTATCGCCGACATGAAAAAAATAGAATGTGGTAAGGAGGTCAGCACAGGAGATTGCTGGGGGGTCTTACGAATTTCTGTAAGAACAACCAGACAAGCGGCTAGACAATAAAAAAACATCAAAATAATAACTTTAGCAAAAAAAAAAACTAAAGCGGTTAGAATAGCACCGTTCGAAGCCACTACATCGTAAGTTGAATGCACCAAACACTTTATAATAAATGGGGGTATAAAACAAGCGCACCCGATGTATCACGCAGCTTGGAAAGTTGAGTACCATCCACCAAACCGATCGAACTCACAGCTAACGTTTTTGTAAGAACTACTGTATATAAAAAGCGTACAGTAGAGAAAACGAGCAGCAGCATTCCGTGCTGAAAGAGCGGGGCAACGGGACCTGTAAATCTCGAAGAGGCGCGAAAAGCCCGAGAAAAAACAATACGCTGCTGCATGCACGTCGGGTGCACAGCAGCCCTATCGCCTCGCTCCCCTTGAGCCTGTCTCAATCGCGCCAGCAGTCGTAGCATTTCACCATTTTCCCGGATTACACCATCTCAACGCACGGTCGTTTGTCTAAACGCGTACACGCAAAAAAAAAAGTCCGGAAAGCGAACAAGCGCACGCACAACACACGCCCATGACACCGCGGGAAACAAAAAGGGAGACCCCTGAGCACTGCTTGGGGCATACGTACGCGTCCGACATGACAAAACGAGGTTTACTTTTAGGCGGGGATCGTTCTGTCGCGAGCATCCACTTCTCCCACCTCCGCCGCCTTCCCCATCCCGGATATAAGCAGCACGTTCTCGGTTCCCGCTCGCCTCCCTGCCTCCTGACCCCCTCCGTGTATCATCGGGGGTAGCTCTAGCCCCTTCCGCACGAAAAGAGCAGCCACGCCTTTCGGCGCCCCGAACTTGTGCCCCACCAAGGTAAGCATGTCCACGCCAAGGTCTGACACCTTTTTCGGGCATAGAGTGAAAGGGGGGTACGTACGTAGCCACAAGGTGGGGCAATAAGGCACTATCAGGGTTCTGAAACCCGAGCGAACGAAACGGTACGGGAACCGGAGCTGTGGGCCCCTGGATCGACTGTACTTGTTGGGTATTGTGCGCGCGGTAGGTCAGCGAGTGTGGTGGTGGTGGTGGTTGAGGGGGGCGCGGGTGTGCGGGGAAGGAAAGGGAGACGTTACTACGCCACTACTAATGGTTCGGTCGTGGTTTTCTGAACTAAAAAGGGGCCTATCATAGCGCTTCCTACAACGATACGGTAGGGGTAATAATCGAATTTTCCTGGCGTCCCTCACTTGATTGAGCTCTACACTGTTGGTAAGTCACCCAAACACGAATTTCAAGTAGTATGTAGCCACTAACCACCCCGAACATGCACGATTGGAACCACACCACGAAGTTCTTGGGGTCTATGTACCCACTGACCACACCGCGTTGGGCTTAGGGAGTTGTACGCAGAAACCCGATGAGCTTATCCCCTGGCCAAGGTCTACTATCACAGTATTTTGTACAAAAACAGAACTATAAGGCACGCCTCATTGTGTACAGTACAGGACACCTAATAAGAAACAGTAAATCTGGTCCAGGCTGGATTTCTTATTTTCGAGAGGGTGCTTTCTACAACTAATTTCAAGATGGCAACCCTCGATCTTCTTATTTCCCTCTAAATCTCAGCCTGGCTTTCTTATTAGTCTGTTTCTTATCAGGTGTCCTGTACCTTAGTGTTGTCAGTTAAGAAGCCCCATCAGTCTCAGTGACACAAATATTAAGTATTTGCCTCAGAAGGCCAAAAAAACTGTCACTGGGACCACTATCGTAGCACGCGTCCATCGATATATTATGGTGCTGACAATGGCAAGCGTGGGGACCACCTATATAGCGGCGGGGGAATTGATGGCCGTAGACCGCTACAGACAATCTCCCACAGACAACCAACCGTATTATCAATTTCGCGATTCTCCTCCCGGAGCCAAATGCGCGGCATTTCCGCAAATGAAACGGCAGGGTTCCACCCGACTTTTTGCGTCAACATCCTGAAACATTCATTGACGAACGTACAACGTCACTCCTTGGAATTTAATGAACAAGGAGGCGCACTGGCTGAGCATCGAGACCTACACGCGGGACGCTCTAAGAACAGCGGCGCTTCGCGCACATGGCGTGCTTGCTTCCCGTTGCCCCACCGCGGGCTGTCCACGCGTTATTTCACCCCGGCAGGGTAAAGCGGAAAAAACGTGCATGTACCGTACGTGGTGCGTAAATATAAACTTTGTCGGCAAGAGGCTGGCATGTGTGTATGTTCTTTCGCCCTGGCAGGGGAAAACAAAAATTCGTGGATACGTACTGTGGGACTTTTGAGAGCAAGAGGCTGGCAGGTTGCGCTCGGCATCGCAGGCAAGGAAGGCGGGTACGGACTCGTACCCGCCGAACGGAGCGCGGCAAAAAAACCAAAAAAAACGCCGCACCTTGACGGGGACCTTCCCGATGCTCTGAGCGGCGTCCGTGTGGCACATGATTCCTCGACCCCGACACAACTCCGCGATCTCTTTGATGGGCTGAAGCGATCCCACCTGGCCAGGCCAATCATCGTTGTGCAGAAATGCGTGAGCAAAGCGGGTTTTCGACAAGAGATCGGCGACCAGATGCGGAGACACTCAACCCTTTCAGAACTGCACTGGACCAGGTACATAAAAATAAAATCCCAGTCTAGTTTCAAGTAATTTGTCCCCAAAAACGGGAAATGCAGTCCTAACGAGGCATTATTGTGGGCAGGAGTGCCACTGGGAACAGGTTGGGGGGGGGGGGGTACTCATGTCATGCATGGCCGTAGTTGGATGACCATAGACCCTCGCATCCCAATAATGCCGGGACGGAGCACGAGCGGGTTTTCACCCACCAGACAGACATTGCTTGCACTAAGCGCGAAGCACCGTGAGGTATCGCATGGACGGTGAGCTGCATCCTACAACGAACTGCTTGTGAGACGGCCTTTCTTACACATGGATGACAGCATCGAATGGAGGTGGGAGGGGGGGGGGGGGGGGG
>MEHQ01001393.1:92060-195370 GCA_008828725.1 Saccharina japonica
GGGGGGGGGGGTGGGTATCGTAGTCTTTCAAAAGATGTGTTAGACAACACCGACGACCGCATGGAGGCAATATTGTCCATGGCGTGCTCACTGCACAAATACAGCGTTAGGGCCCGTTTTAACGAAGAAAAAAAAAACAATTTGGAAAAAAAAAATCAAATCCGCTTTTCATTGGTCAGAACCCGCACCACCACCCAAGATTACACCCCCAAGATCCTAATCTTTGGTGCTGGTGCGTGTGTTGACCAATGGTAAGCGTATTTGAATTATTTTTTTTCCAAATTGAATTTATTTTGTGCTCGTTAATATGGGCCCTTACACCTGCACCCATGTATTTAGGGGAATACCTTTGCTTAGAACCATAATTTTTTTTTTCTTCTGTTTATCCTGTTTAATGACCACAGGCTTCGTAGATTTCATGCAAACAATCTAATGTGAGCAACGTCGTCGTCATCATCATCAGCATGATCACCCCTAACAATGTTTGCAGAAGAACAGAGCGTCACAACACAAAACACCATTCCAACCGCGCTACTGCTGTACGCGCACAAATCCCCCCATCCTACAAGACGATGGCGTTACGTCGCTCTAAACAAAGGGGCTCTTCACAATAACCCTGGACGAGGAAAACAACGACAAACACACAGGTGCGATATAAAAACGGGATTCAGCTTGCCACACGCGGTAGCCACCACTCGATACGCATGTAAAAACAACATATACCAGAAGAGTGTCCCAAGCGGTAGACGGCACTCGAGACTTCAAACAAACGTCGTTTTTTTTCGTCGTTTCTTGCCTCGTTGTTGGAGTGCATGATGGTAACCAGTGCCGTCTCGGGCCGTAGCGCCGCCGCCACCATATCACTGGAAACCCTTCCCTCCTCATCAACCCCCACGTAGGAAACATCCAGCTTCCCCTCCGACTCCAAGTGATCGAGGCACTTAGTGATGGCAGGGTGCTCGATGGCAGAAGACACCACGTGCGGCTTCGTTAAACTGGGACCTCCGTCTGCTGGAGCGTTTACCTTGGCGTGGAGCGCTAGCTAACAGTGACAAGGTGCAACGGGGGAGGGGGGGGGGGTTGCACATTTGCGTCAGTCAGGTTTGGGCGAGGGGCGATGAGGATTGGCGTCAGGCTTAACGTCGCGTTCGTTGGCGAGAAAATATGTACGAAGTGCCTGAGGAAGTGCGAAACAGTTCGAAATATGTGTGGTATTGCTGTGACACCTCTCTATGATCACCTAAACCCCGATCAATATCGAGGCGTGCACAAATGGCATTGCTTGCAAATTCGGGATTCCATGGTGGTCCAGGTTTGGGTTGGCATCCTTTCTCAAAAGGACGAGTAAGCAAGTACGTAGTTCCCAACCAAGCGTTTAAAGCCGTGCAGTCTCACGAGCGGGCAACCACGCTCGTTTTGAACCGGGTCTACCAATGGGTATTATTCGGTCCGTGGGCCTGAAACACCATGCGCTCTACAGTCCTGAACACTTTTACCTGAACAAGGGCTGTGACCATAAAGGTCGCCAAAATAATTCAAACCGCGAAACGGAGAGGATAAAAATGCTAAACATGCCACGACGGTGTCGAAACACCGGAATCTCAGCGGGTGCGCGAGACGAAGCAAAACAATATCGACAGCTGCCGAATCAAGCACAAACAGAGTGCGGCAAGCTCGGGGGAGTTAAAATCTATAGCATTTTATCCTGGATCACAACCACCAGACTTGAATCGATTGCTATAATAAAGCGGCTGTTAGCAGAAGCGCTGCGCGAAATAAACGTACGACCCTTCTAGGGCCGAAAAAACAAAATTCCACACTACAGTAGTTCCAACAAACTTATCCCCAAAAACGTTGAGCACAGTTCTGTCCTAAAAACGTTTAGTAAGATAGACCCTGGCTTTTGTGAAACAGGAGGGTATGATAGGTGCTGCCGGTTCCAACCCAACGCTAACCAACGCACAGCAACACTCTCACTACCAAAACCCTACCGTACTCGTAGGATATGACAGCACACGGAAGCCCCCTCCCTCCCTCACCGAGGCCAGGATGGCGTGGTTGTCCGCCTCCGACCCGCTCGCGACGAAAACGACCTCCTCGGGAGTGCAACCTAGCAGCGCCGCGACCCTTTCCCGAGCTTTGACCACGGCCGCCTTGCAAGCCCTGCCCAGAGCGTGGGCGCTCGACGGGTTGCCGAAACACTCGCCGATGAAGGGGAACATCTCGCGCGACACCTTGTGGACGCGGCGGCAACATACACACACACACACACACACACACACACACACACACACACACACACACACACACACACACACACACACACACACACACACACACACACACACAAAACGCACGGAATATGACGCGAAAATTTTTGTACGAGGCCCGGACGGACACAAAGCGACGTGGAATTTTAGCGCGACTGGGGTCGTCGGGGATGCAAGCGAAAGCAAGGCGCTGGCGGAGTCGTGGCACCGAAACAAGCCAAACCCACGAGAATTTTTGAGTGAGCGCTTATCCCATCCAGGCCTATATCGCTGTGTGTAAAAACGAGACTTTGAGAGAGCCAGAGCTATCCCATCCAGGCCTATATCGCTGTGTATACACACGAGACTTCGAGCGAGCCAGAGCTGTGTCATCCAGGCTTATATCGCTGTAGTGTGCATGATATTTTGAGGTATCGCTGCCTCATCCAGGCCTATGCCGCTGTGTACAGCTCTATCGCGATAAGGCCTTTCTTGCTTGTGGGTCGTTCTTATGGCCCGTTCCCGCCATGGTATTTACACCGAAAGCTTGCACGAACCAAGCGCGAAGCCATACTACAACTGGAGCTGTGAGGTGGCTGGCTATATAGAAGTCGCCGAGTAGCTCGTATTGGCTGGCTTGGTATTTCAGCTACAGTTGCGACAGGGGTGTCATTTTTCGGCCGAAATGTTTATGAGTGACTTGTAGTGACTATTAGTGACTATTAGTGACTACGAGTGACTGAGTGACTGTTAGTGACTGTTAGTGACTATGAGTGACTGTTAGTGACTATTAGTGACTACGAGTGACTATTAGTGACTATGTGTGACTATTAGTGACTATGACTGACTATGACTGACTATTAGTGACTATTCGTGGCTATCACTGACTATTACCGACTGTTAGTGACTACACTAGTGACTATTGGTGACTATTTGTGACTACTATTAATGACTGTTCGTGACTTTTAGTGACTATTACCGACTGTTACCGACTATTCGCGACTATTACTACACTCCTCAACTGAGAAACTACCCGGTATCTCATATAAGTTGCACAATATTATTCGTTACAAAATTACGCCATGGGATTTGATTGCTCATCGAGTTAAGTATCAAACGTCAGTTTTTGGGTGGCTTACTAATGACTCACTAATAGTATGGAGCGCCTTAAGTGAGCAGGCGCAGAAAAAAAATAGGTGATTCGAGTACTCCTATCCATCGTATATAGCACGCGTCTGGTGTCCGACTGACGCGTTTGTTTGTGGCTCGACGCGTGTGGTTTTTGTTGACACATACGAAGTCACTCATCGGCTTGATTCGCCACCTAACTCACGATGGACTCGACTACCAATGTACTTCGTATCTATGTTTACAAAGCATGCTACGTTATGGTTCCGATTACTATGCTTCCCTGTAAAAGTAACTAGCCGCCAAGTCCAGCCAACGACAGCAGTTCTATTTTTGTTGAGTCTACTGCCGACGGCTACGTAAACTATGCTCGGTGCCGCCCACCAACGCGCTTTTGCGTCCGCCGAGCTCGCCCCCCACTCCTTGCCGTCGCCCGCTATCAAGAACCATCTACGTATGATACGGCGTCCGCCAAACCGATCGGATGTTAACCCTTCAAGAACCGCAACCATCGTTTCGGGATATACTACTAATTAGTGTGGGACATTGTTTTTCAGTAGAGTAAAAGGGCTCAAGTCGGTGCCTTGCGGTTACCAAGCAAGAATACCAGCTGAAGCACTATTATTGTGGCATCCGTGTGCGGGTTCGTTTTCGGCGGTTCGTACCGAACCACCGGCGTCTGGGACACAACGGTAGACAGTGCGAGTACAACTTGTACAACTAGGACAAATCATCGATCCCTAGTTGATGATCTAGACCTTTCGAGGCAGATATATATTCCTGATTTTGAATGATCTAGCTCATGTTGCCGGGTGGGAGCCGTTAAATCTGCATGATAACTAGCACATGTTCCCTGGGTTGGGTATGCCCTACCTGTATGCAGATCCCGCACCGCAACCTCTCTCACAACGGCAGGTGGGGAACTAGACGATCTACTATCAGTAAATCATGATCTATCTGTAGATGATCTGTCTGCCCGAGGTGTGAAAACTTGTGGTTACCAAATAAAAAATACCAGCTGGGCACTATTATTGTGACATCCGTTTGCCGCGGTTCTTTTTTGCGCGTCCTTATTTTACCGAACGTCCGGTGCCCGCGACAAGGGGACAGTGAAGACTCCACCCACCTCGGGAAAGATGGGCGAAGTCGCGTTGTAGTCCTGCCAACACGAAGAGAACGAGGACGAGGAGGAGTAGTTCAGCGAGGAAAAGACAAATATGGGAAAATCGGGGGACACGGGGGGTGTACTTCATTGTCATGCATGGCCTTTGTCGTATGACCATACACCCTCGCATCCCTACAATGACGGGATGGAGCATGTCGGGTTTTCACCGACCAGGCAGACATTGCTAGCACCAAGCGCGAAGCGCCGTGAGGACACGGGGGGGGGGGGGGGCGGGGGGCGAACCCGCGAAGGGCGAGAGTCGGGTGTTAAGAATGTTTTTCGAGCCGAGCTTTGGGGTCTTGAAATAATTTCGACGAGAGGAGGCCGTTCCCCCCCCGGATTCGAGGAATAAAGAGTTCCACGGGGAAAATTCTCGGAAAGAAGAAAAACAGCAAGTGTGCACTATCAACCATTGTGTCGACGCTGGTCCAAGTCGTATGCATCACTGAGGGAACATATTGTCAACCGTTGCGTCGAGGCTGGTCCAAGTCGTGTACACCACTGAGGCAGGAACAGACCATAGCAAGGACCGACCCTTTTCCAAAACCTTGGCAGGGGGGGGGGGGGGCGTACTAATTTGTTGCTTGCCTTAGTCATTTGATCATTGACTACGCATCCCTTTCGAGACGGAGCAATTCTGGGGGGGGGGGAGAATGGAAACTACAAAAAAAAATCTTCACTCGCTCGTGAAGTGACTCTTGCACTCTGGATTAAACCATAAAGGAAGGATTCACACCTCGGACACATAATCTACAGATCATCTATCTATCATCTACAGATAATCTACAAATATGCCATCTACAAATCATCTACAGATCATCTACAGATCATCTAGATCCTAACCTGCAGTTCTGAGGTGCTGTGCAGGATCAGGATAAGTACAGATCCTAACCAAGAAAACATGTGCTAGATCGTTGCAGAGTTTACGGCTCGTACCCCGGAACATGAGCTAGATCATACATATCATACATATCATACAGATCATACAGATATCTCCCCTGAAAGGTCTAGATCATCAAGTAGGAATTCGTTTTGAACGGGGACATCGTGGTACACATTGACCGAAGCACGAGAGTCGACCCTTACAGTAGCAATGGTTTCGACGCGCGAAGGAACCCCAGGCTTGCGCGCACATACATGGCAAGCAAAGGTTAACATTGACCATGCACCTTAATGATACAATCGCAGTGTGCCTTCCAGGGTCCATGTCGTATGAACATCATGCGGTTTACACCAAACTAGGTTGTGCACAGGAGATTAACCAATTATCATACAAACAAATCAAGTTTTGAGTAAAGCCAAGCTCGACTACAGCTCGTTGCCGAGAAACTAAGGCACCCTCTGACTCTGATTACGACGTCCTGCAAATCTCTCGAGCGCGCTTTCCGACTACTGTACAACCTGCCTGGTGCGCAACGCAGAAGACAAAAAGGTGTCGCAGCGATCGCACATAACCCCCTCCCCCCCAAAGACAGCAGGCCTGCCTGGTTGGTGAAAACCCAAAGTGCTCAGTCCCGGCATTGTAGGGATGCGAGGGTCTATGGTCATACGACTACGGCCGTGCACGACATGAGTACACCCCCCCCACCCCCCCCAACGACAGCCGTAGTCAGTCGATGTGCGGCTTCTTTGCTCCTGCATGCAGCCGACAACGTGCTCTTCGCGGTGAAGTGGCAAGCTCTCACCAGGTACACGCATCGCTGGGTGCCTCGGTAGGGCAGTGCAACCCCTATCCCCGTGGCGGAAGTCAACCCCTTTGTCGAAACCCCAGCGGGAGAAGTCAAGAGCCGGACGGCAACCGCCGCGAAAAGGGCAAGGCCTGCAGTAGCAGCAGGGCACGCAACGTTATGATTACTTCTCGCGAAAAGTTGTGGAACATACTGCAACGCACCAGGCAACACACTGAGGGGGATGGAAAGGAAAGAAAGGGACTGCGCACCCAATGCACAGATTGGCCCTTTTACTGCTTGCAAAACGTATTCTACTTGGTGATCTAGATCGTTCAAGAAGGATATATTCGTGATCTGTATGATCTGTATGATCTACTGTAGCTCAGGTTGCCGGATGGGAGCCGTAAAACCTGCATGATCTAGGACATGTTTGCTGGGTTGGATATGTAGTTCCAGATCGTTGATCTGTACTGTACAGATCCTGCGCAATATCTCATAACGGCAGGACAGGATCTAGATGATCTATCTGTAGAGCGTGATCTGTCCGAGGTGTAAGAATTATCCAACTCCAAAACACCGATACCAGGTATCTATTCACCTCTTTTTTTCTGCTGCAAAAATTATCCAAGTCTACTTTCAAGTAACTTCTTCCCCCACATGGGGAGCAGCTCTAAGTAAATAGGCTGAGGCCAGGGACTAACAACAAAGCTGTGAGCACACAAGACCACACAAAATAGACGTGTGGTAACGTAGACAGAGGCGGGATCAGTCAACCGTCTACGCGTACGAGGTGTGGGCGCTGTTACAGCAGTACCAGTATCATGCTGCGCCGTACCGTAAACACGACTCCTTGCATTGCAAGTGTGGACGCCAAAATCTCTATGAACCACCCCCACCAACCTTATGGGTCAGCTCGTGCACCGGGTGCGGTTGGATGAGGTACGGTACAGGCCAAGCTCGCGGTGAGGCGCGGTGGAAGAAGACATAACCAGGTATCAATTATTGTTGTGGGCAAGAGGGGTCCTCTGTTCCCTCCGCCCTGGGGACCCCGAAATGGGACCCACATGTGAACCAACCAAGGAGTGACCGATGCTGTAATCGTCGAAAACAAAAAAAAAAACATTTTTTTCCACCCCGCTGAAGCCCCCAAAAGGGTCACTATCCCAGGGTGGGCTAATGTAGTATACATAGTAATCAGAACTCGCGAAGGACCCAAAAACCAGTTATATCCCCCTATGTTTACATACCACATTTGGTCCCAAGAACCAGTTATCCGCCTATGTTTACACACCACATTTGGTCCTGATTAATATGATGTGTTCCCCCGTAATGAATAGTGTTGCGCGTTGGAGGTGGAGGTGGAGGGGCCGCCGATACTCACCGAACATCCACAGACTCTGGGTAGCGGGCATCGCGACGCCGGCATCAACCATCTTCGCAACCGCTGCGCCGGGAGCCACGCACATGCCGCCCACCGCCACCGCCAAAAACTTTTCGCGGGAACAAAGAAAAAAGGGGGACATCCGAGCGAACAGGAACAGGGGCATGGAGACACACGGGTGGAGCAGGGGGGGGGGGGGGGGGGGCGTAGTCATTTGTTGCTTGCCTTAGTCATTTTACCATTGACCACGCATCCCTTTCGAGGCGGAGCACCATTCCTACTCCTCACAGAGAAGCCTTCAACAGTTGGGCGTTCATTGGGCGAGGGGTATGTGTGGAGGGGGGTGTACTTCTTTTTCATGCATGGCCGTAGTCGTATGACCATAGCAGAGGGGGTGTACTTCATATTCATGCATGGCCGTAGTCGTACGGGGGGGGGGGCGTACTCATTTGTTGCTTGCCTTAGTCATTTGACGGGGGGGGGGGGGGGGGGGCGTACTCATTTGTTGCTTGCCTTAGTCATTTGACCATTGACCACGCATCCCTTTCGAGACGGAGCACCGTTCCTACTCCTAATAGAGACACCTCCAACACTTGGGCGCTCATTACGTTGTTTCCATATATTACAAAGAAACCTTTTGCTAATTTTATCCCCTTCCTGTTTCGCCGCCTGTGACCACCATCTATCTCCTGAGATAGCGATCGTTTTCTCGCTACTATTTAGTGTACCAAACTGCTCCATGTCACACTCGTCTATTTTTCTCATCTCCTCCTCTAACACATCCCTTTCCTCCTTGTACCTTGCACATTCTCCCAATATGTGGATTCTACACATGGGCACATCTGTGCATCTACTTCCTCCTCCTCCCGGCTACTGGTATACCTCCTCCTTCTTTCTGGCAGGTCCAGGTCCCCTACACGAAATCGCAGTTTCAGCTTTTTCGCGAAGTCCATTGGGCCGTGCAGATACCTTTTCATTCCTATTCCTTCTCTCAACCCCCCGTATATCTCTAAGTGTTCTTCCCCTTCCACCTTCTTTCTTAGCGCTAGCCTTTCCCTTCTTTCTATCCTTTCTTTTACTTATGTATTGTATCCGCTAAATTTCTCTATGGCCAGCATCTCTTTTTGGTTTCCTTATCCTCCCATACTTTCTCGACTACGGTATCCCACCTTATTCCAGCTCGCCCTTTGGTTTTGGTTACTTTCTCCCATACAGCTTTATCAGCTAGGGGGGGCATTTAGGCAGCAAGCCATAATATAGTATAGCTATTGCTAGGAAATCGCGCAGCGGGATATTTTTTGTAACTGTCGTCAACGTGTGTGCGTTGGTACGGCGTACGGCGGACGCCTAAGGCAACTCGAAAGGGGTCCTTATCTTTTTAGCGCAGTACTTAGTACCCAGGGGTATATAATTTGAGATCAACGGCGAATTTCTGCTGCGGCATGAGATCACACCCATCCTTGCTGTTCCTTTGCCCTTCTCTCAATGTCTCGAATGGGTACGAGTAGCTGTTTTTGTCTCTGATCCCCATTCCCGCGGATTACGAGTACTTCACGTCCTTTCCTACACCCAAACTTCTACCTTGACCTCTACTACTCCCTACCAGGTAGTTGATTCGGTTTCAACTGTCCCGTGGGAACGCTGCATGGTTGTCCACGTCCACAATTAGGTAACGCGCGGCTTAACTCCCTCGGGAGCTTTCGGCAGCACCCCTTGGGCACCTCGAGCAATGCGCACATCTCTTCACCGTTGATGTGGTGGGGTGGCAATTCGTGAGGATAACTTTCGCTCGCTGAGAATAGCGGTCTCCATTCTCCATGCATGTGGCATGTGGTATATAGATACGTACAAGTAAGCTTTTGTCCCAGGCCGTCGGTACGACTAGCCCGAGCAGGCTAGCTCCACGCTAGCGTTTAGCGCCAGAAGCTGACAGCAGGCGACGTACGCAAAACGACTAGCCCAAGCTGGCTAGCTTTTAGCACCAGAAGCTGACAGCAGGCGACGCACGCAATGACGTACGCAACGACGACTAGCCCGAAGCAGGTGGCGTATGCAGGCAAATGACAGCATGCGTACGCAGGGCACGGCGGCACGGCACTTTGTATGCTCTGTGACTACACAGCAGCAGCAGCAGCAGCAGCAGCAGCAGCAGCAGCAGCAGCATCATCAGCAGCGCCAGCAGCAGCAGCAGCAGCAGCAGCAGCAGCAGCAGCAGCAGAAGTAACCCAGCCGTACTGTGGAGGCGGCGGCGGTATGGGCAGCGGCGGCTGTTGTGCTGCTTTTGTTAATTTCTCCTGCTGCTGATGCGTCCACCGCCGAGCCGCCGCCGCTGATGCTGCTGCTGCCGCTGTAATTCGGAGTACTCGCACTCGTATGATATGTTACGAGTACCTATATACATGTTTTTGTTTTTTCCAGATTGTTTTTTTTTGTATACGATGTACCTGGTATGTTCTGAGTTCTGACTGCTTCTGTACATAAAGCCTGCTGTTGTGCTCAGCGATTTTTTTACCTGTTTCTTTCTGCAATTTGTTCTCGAATGTGCACAGCAGCAAAAAAAACAGTAGTCATAGCCTGCACTGCTGCTGAGTGCGAGCCTTACGTCACACCACATACATACCTCGTATCCGAAGGGCGAAAACCTGTGTTTCGTACGTACGTACGTACTGGTATTTCTCTATTTCGAATTTCCCCTCTTGTTGTTGTTGTTGTTGTTGTCTTCACATTAAACCCGTTCTTTCTACTCAATCAACCACATCAGTACACCCAGTGCCTGTCCTGATTCCCAATCCTAGAGAGATACAAATTCTGTGGTCACAGACTGTGAAACAGAGAAAAACCAAAACAAAATAAACGCAAATTAATGGGTAAAGCAAGTGAGATGCGTAACGTATCGGGTACGAGAACACAGCGACACGAGCCGAACCAAAAAATAAGAACAAAAAAGACAAAATAAAACAAGTTCTGAAATGAAACAGAATACAAATGACGCAGGGAGACAGAAGCGCCAGAAGCGCCAGAAGCGCCCCTAGACGAAAAGCACACGTGCCCAAGAGGAACAGATAACTGCTGCACGAGCGAGGCAACACGAAAAAAGAGAGAGACACCGGCATAGGGTGGAAACAAAGGGAGAAACAAGGCAAAAAAAGCAAGAAAGAAGACACGAGAGAGGAAAAGAGAAAAATAGTTCTCAAGGCAAGCTCAAGGCGATGGTAACAACAAGTTCCCGTCTCTGCTATAAAAACTGATACGGGGACCATGTCACACCTTCTGCCATCTCATTCCCACTCTAAAAACAAAACGGTGTCAAGAGTCGATACTACCTCTGCCGCGCCCCCCCCAGTGAACACATCAACGGAAACAAATAATAGAATTCAAGGACTAGTCGAGCCGATATCTGGCCACACGATCTATCATTTCGTTTCTGCATTCGTCGACAGCTGTATCAGTATGGCCGCCCCTGCCCCCCCCCCCCCTCTCCTGGTCGCCTCTCTTGGCGTCCTCAGCTGTATGCCGTAGCCAGCTCCTCTCCGCTTCGGCCCTGTGCCACCTCGCCATGAAATGGTCCGCCGCCTCGCCAACCCCCCGATACCACACCCCCCTCTTTTTTGCCGCCCTCGGCCATAGTAACGTCTCTGCTCCGAACAGTAAAGGGGAGCTTTCTGTGGAGCCCTCTGTCGCTCGAAAAACCCTGAGGTCATCTGCTAGACATTGTGCCCAGTTCTTTTCTGGTCGGCCAGGCCCCGGGTTCGTCCCACCGGCGATCGTCCCAAACATCACCCGCCTGGTCAGCCGCTCATTGGTCGTGCGCTGTACGCCCCCCGCAAAGAGGAGGCGTCGTTTGCGGATGGTCGTCTCAACGCTCTCGCATTGTGCCTTCTTGAGAGCCTTGGCGTACGACATGAGATGGTCGGTGCGTTGTCGGCGCTGGAAACCAATGAGCCGTAGGAGGAATTTGTGGTGTGCCGTTCGGAGCTCAGCGAAGTGCTCCTGGCCAAGGGTCCACGTCACACACCCGTACAGCAGTGTCTCCATCACCTCGGCCTTTAGCATGCGCACCTTTAGAGTGAACGGGGCATCCTCCATATCGTACAGCTCCCGCTTGAACCGATTGTAGCATGCCCATGCGAGTCGGATGCGTCGTTTGATCTCTGGCATAATGTCCGCGTTTGCGACGATAAGACCGCCAAGGTACACAAACTGCGTTGTCTGTTTATACCTCTGGCCCGCTGCTTCGATGACGAGCGGTGAGGTCCGGAGTGCCTGGTTTGGTGTCCGCAGTAGCATAGTCTCCGTTTTCTTTTCGGATACGGTGAGACCAGCTGCTTCGAAAACGGTCACAATAACGGTCATCATCTTCGCAAGCCCTTCCGCCGATTTAGACACAACGCCTGCATCGTCGGCGTACAGCATACCCCATATTGCTCTCCGTACACGTGCTAGTGGGTCCTCCCTCACTCCGTCCGCCCCGAGGTCCTCCTCGAGGTGAACCAGGTCCCTCAAGATGTCTGGGTCCTCACTGAAGCGTATCAGTACGGCGTGTATCACAGCAGCGAAGAAGACATTGAACAAAAGCGGTGACAGCACACATCCTTGCCGCAGTCCCTGAGTGACATCGAACCATTCAGAGTGCTCACCGTCATCCGTACGCACGCGAGCTCGCATGCCTTCGTGGAATTGGCGGATAACCGTCAACATCTTTTCTGGTATCCCGAATTGGTACATATATGTGGCAATGATATCGTGAAGTAAAGAGTTGTATATATTATATTCTGCTGTATACTGAAGTACTCGTACGCCTACTGCTGTAGTAAAGGTCTATTGAGCAAGCCAAGTCTAGCAGGGTCTACCGCTGCTGCTGTAGGCCCACCTGGTTCGCTGCTCGTGCTGCCTCACCACGGAGTGCACACGAGAAGGCATGTCATCATGGTTGAGTACGGTGTACGACGAGTTTGCCGGTGTACCAGTACAAGTATGTCACCCTACGTATATACGTATATATCGTATATAAGCGCGCCTACAGCAGTAGAGAGCGTACATATATAGGAGACCCTACGAGTATAACCTGGTCAGAGACGAGGTACACCTATCCTTATCCGTTGTCCGCGCAGTTGTGCATGGTACTGCTGCTGCAGGTACGATGCGGTGTGTTGGTGTGTTGCACAAAGCAGAAACTCACCATGAACGGAGCTTCAAATCGTCGGGGCGGATCTCCGCAACGGCTCAGGAAACTGGCAGTCGCAGCCGCAGTACACAACGCTCCCACCACCAACTGTGGGCATTCCCGGGCGTAGTTTAAGCAGCTCGAGAAGATCGACATGGCCATGCCAGATTTCCGACGGAGCCTCGCAAGGGTAGCAGTAGGTGTAGCAATGGTGCGCTGTGTTCTTCTTGAGACGGCAGGGTCGTCGATTTTGTCGCCAAGGTTGCTACTGCTTCTTCGAGAGCTTGTCCGAGAAGACGACTCGAATCTAGAGCGACCAGCAGCTTTCGATGGTGTCCTTGGAAAGGTGTATAGACGGTAAGCGCTGACACGTGTGCAGAGGGCTGCTATCAGCAGGAGCACCGCAGTCGATCGCATGCGGGTGCAACATGCTTGCAACACACAACATCAACCAACGTAGGAACTAACCTGTCGGAGATGAGGTGTTCTAAGTTTTGGAAGGCGGTAATTGATGGGGGCTATTTAACGCTATGTGTGACCGCGCGGTTGAGCGTTTTTTTTTCGTTTTCGCGCCTGCCGGCCACCCAGACCAACGCGGACTACCTTGTGCTGTGCCCTGTGCCAACCGACCTCGGAAGCTAGTGGGATGGTTCGACCCGTAGGAACAAGGTGAGCTGCCGCAGCAGGGTGCGAGCTGTCCACGTTGTTTAAGGTCATGTTTCCCTGCGATGTGCACGGTGGCATGCTTGATGGCACAACAACGATATTTTTCGCGCTCAATATGTCCGAAAATGTAAGCACCATAATGTTCTTCACATTTATGATATAACGGTCCTTATATTTCCGGACATAGTTGTGCGTTGTATAGCTCGTGGTACGCGTTTTTTTCAAACGATCATCGCCCTGCGAGTGCTGCGTACACATGGACGAGGCCTCGTCAACGTACGTAGAGAGAGCGAGGGAGCTCCCACTATGCTGGCACGCACATGCACATGCACCCCGGCAGGACACAAAGGAGTTGCTGCGTTTTCGCTCTGCGGTTGCTGGTTGCGGGAAATAAAGACTCCAGGTAGACGAAGCTCGTCGTACTATCTTTTTTTTCTGTGGGCGGCAGAACGTGGTTTATGTCACGAATTCACTTTCATACTCTATGGGCTAGTATATAGCATCGACGGTTGGGTTCTAGTTCTTCGTTGGATTATATTATTCTGCAGCCACCGCCGGTCGGTTTGTTGCTCGTAGTTTGCCAGTTTTTGTCAGTTTGCCGGAGGCTCCTGGAGGCTCATGTATAAATGTGTCACAAGTCACAAGACGGCGGTGGTGGTACATGCTTTCGTGTTTCCTTCGGCGCTGTGCCCCCCCCCCCCTCCCGTCCGCAATACACCCCAGGCCGACTGCTGCCTCTTTACTTGGTATCCTACGTACCAGGTATATCGTATCTGGTGAGTATCGTATCATACCGTCGGCGCGCCTAATTGCAATCCTAAAACTCCAAGCAAGCACTAATTGCAACCCACACGCTATTATCAGTGTTTTACTGTAAGGCGACAGCCGTTGTCGGACCCACCCACTTGGAACACACGCCTCATTTTTTTTGGTCGGAAAACCCACACCACCACTCTCACACCCTCTGATCCCAACGAGACCTGCCCCCGTTTGGCACCCTGCTCCCACTTAGTGGTGCAGAAACATACACAATCAGCCCTCTGCAGGAGCCGCCGGAGGCCGAGAGCCCGAAGCGCGAACCCTACGAGTCGTGTGTGTTGCAATTAGTGCTGCAGTTTATTGAATTGCAATTAGGGCTACAACGCGTTCATCATGGGACTTGGGTTGCCTCGATAACGACGACGTTACGAGAGGTGGTATTATAATCATTGTGGTGCACCGGTGTATAACGATATTTGGCTGCGTACGGAACGAGAGGGTATGGGTCGGTGGACTCAATTTATTACGTACCTCTGGTATACTTTTACTGGGAGCACATAGTAATCAGGACCTAATACTCGTATGTTTACGCGTAAAAATACTGGAATATTTAGGTTTGTGACGGGTCCTGAATACTATTATATGTACGGTCCTCCGTAATAATGTCGTGAACGTAGTGTGAATCATCAAGTTTAGTGTGAATCAGGTTTCCGCCTTGCAAGGCACACACCATATTCATACAACCACTCTGGTCGAAAATATAAGGAAGGTTTGAGCATTATTATGAATACCAAGCGGTCCTTATATGCACGCCCGGCAGAGTGGTACCGGTCAGTATATGTTGTGGCGGTAAAAACTACTCGTACGTGCCCGTACAGCCAGTGCTCGTACAGGTATATGACGGTCGTACTCGCACGTATATATGACGATCGTACTCGTAGTAAACTGCATGTGAGTGAGGAGTGAGGCATCTCGTACTGGTTTGAACTTACGGCCCTATCTACGACGTATTACTTGTTACGACCCGTCCGGACAAGACGCCTCTCATCCGTAAATATCGTGTCGAAAAATTGTCACTGGAAGAGGGAGAGGGTTATCATGGGAGATCAGGAACCGAACCATGAATGTTATTACAAAAAAAAACAGGTGGTATATTACGTACAGGACCGGGTATATACAGCAATACCGCCGCTCTCATAAGAAACTGGGATGCGGGCCCAGCCTACATTTCTTGCCTGAGCAAAATCGTGTTCCACGCTAGCTTCGCTCCCGAATTTATTGTTTCCCCAGTAACCTAGGTCTGAGTTTTCGTACGTATGGGGCCATTTCTTAGCAACTCAGCCGGTTCTTACGTGGTGTATAATTGGTACCATTCTGGACGAAGATGTAAGGACCGCTTAGTTATTGACATGACGACTTGAACGATCGTTACATCTCCATCCCAGACTGGTGTGTCCGTATACTGTTCGTATACCAAGTATTAGGATACTGAGAGAAGGCGCGCCAGGCTCAGCGGTGACCAATCCTGCCAACAGACGCCATATGTGAAGGAAGGGCCTTGTAGGGGGGACACAGGGATGTCGATGCTGACCAGGGCACGCTTCCTCCTGGGTAAAGTTAATTTCTTGTTGCTTATCTCATGGTAGAGCTCGATAGGGTACGTACGAGAACGGAGTACGATGGTAGGGCTCAGCCAAGTACCAGGCTGATCCCACTGCTGTCCATGTATCTTCATACATGTGCGGTCTACGGAGACGTTTCCCTTACTAGCACGTCACGTGATCTCATACTAGTACGTATTTTTCTATCTACTCATAATAATACGTACTGCACCTCCTCATAGCTACGTGATACCATCACAATACTCGTATATACTGCTTGGGAGATAGTTCAGCAGCAGTGGTCCCTCTATAATGCCGGTATGTGCCAAGCCAATACGCCGGCATTATATAGCGGGTGTCGGGATTATTCCGCACGCTTGCCACCCTGGCTAATCTCATCTGTGGTGCCAACCGATTTCACTGGCATTATAGAGGGACTCCTGCTAGAGTACAGGACACCTAATAAAAAACAGGCTGATAAGAAGACCAGGCTGAGATTTATAGAGGAATATAAGAAATTCGGGAGTCGTTATATTGAAATTAGTGTTGAAAGCACCCTCTCTCGAAGAAGAAGAAATTCGGCCTGTACCAGAGTTCCCGTGCCTTATTGGGTGTCCTGCACTGCTGTACTGCTGTATATATGTAGGCGTTTTCGTTCGGTTCGTTCATACTCTGGGTTTAAAGAATTGCCCTCGATGGCAGCAACGTGCCATTGTTTGGTTCGTCGCGTGATATCGATGAATACGCATGAGTGGCGATACCAAGTGGGAATATTCTACGTACGTACAGCCCGGGGCGGTGCTCTGTCCCGAAATATAAGCAGCATTTGTATTAAGTATTGATATACAAAATGTGCTTATGATTCGGGACAGAGTGGTATGCAGTAGCCAGCAGCAGTTGCTGGAACTACTCTTATCTATTCTGCTGTAGACGAAGAATACGTACATGGACATTTCGTGATTTTTCGAGTTTGGCCGCCACGTATATACAGCAAGTGTTAACTTTTTAACTCTTGTTTTTACAGTGCAAGGGCCATGATCAGTACCTGGTAGGCTTTACCGCATCACTGAATTATTATACGTATAGTACCAGGTATAAAGTATGGAAATTGAGGAAAACACATTATAAACCTTTCAGTGTGGTCGTCCAATTTTTCCAAAAACAAAAAAACGCCTGATTTTGTCAAGACAAAACTCGTAAGGGCCCCGGGGCGGAGTCGGGGTTGGGGTTAGGGTTAGTGTTTATGATAGAGTAGTGTTTTCGGCGTTTTTCGAAATATCTCTTCTCGTAACACTGGAACCACACGCGGGGGCCACGACCAATTCCCCCGTTTCTATACTTTATCCTAGATAATAATGCAGAATAGCGGTAAAGGCGGCTCGTCATGATGGCGATGGCGATGATGATGATGATGATGATCTCACATAAGCTCATGTCCCTAAAGTCTAGCCCGTGGTCACTAAAACAGGCTGCAACGAATAAGGCGCCTCGACTCAATGGAAGAAAAGCAAACAAGCCTATAATAGTATATATATATACTCGTATACGGTCCGAACTAATACTTCCACCGCAGTACCAGTACGCGAGGGAACGGTACTATCGAGCTTATACCACAACAGTACACCCGCACGTAATATATTCGTTGGTCTGACCTGCGGGTCGTCGGGGGGGTCGCCGTGGCGAGGTCGGGTAGGACCACTTGGGGTGGGCACCGCGTTGGGCGCGCGGCACGCGAAGCGGGTGCGGAAACGTCGGCGTCGGGCATCAAAATAAAAACGCCTACTTACTATTTTGTATCCGCTGGTATCAATACTACAGTAGTACCGCATCTTGGCAGGAGTGAGTGCGTGGTATATACGTACCTGGGTATTGGTTATTTACCAGCTCCATGTATTGTCGATTGCCCCCCCCGGGGGTAGTTGAAGTGAGCATCCTACCCAACTATTATACATATATATACGTGCTATGATATATATACTGTATATATTATCTACGGTCGCCCCCGTGGTCTACGAGTAGCAGTTAGCCACAAAAACTGGTAAGGTTGGGGTCGAGGGTTCGAGTCTCCGACGTACGGAGATTTGTTTTTTTTCAAATGACACCAACTGCTGTCGAGAGCGCCTGTTATAGCGTGCGTACGCACAATTCGACGAGAATCGACGAAGGAAGAAAGAAGAAAGCGCTGAAATCTTCTCGCGATAAACATGCAAGGCACGTATGATATATACCGTAGTGGGGAGGAAGGAGAAGAGCTTACTTAGTTGCCCCGGATCTGAGTTACTTACGACTAAAGAGGGAGAGAGAAAATAAGAGGAAAGAAAAGGGCGAAGATAGTAAATGGGATGGAGAAAAAATGGCAAGGAAATAAAAAATTTGGGCCCTCCAACAAGAATCATTTGCGTACGAGGTATATACTTACTCGTAATCTGAGCAAGGCTATTGTGACAACCTCCTTGAGCAACCTTGAGCATAGTCTGCGAAATACCTGGTGAGGTTTTAGCGTAGACCTCGGCACCGAGCACGATTTCTTAATCCGAATCTCTTAAGTAGCGTCTCCTAGAAAGCCATCCGTACCTTCTCAGCAGGTTATTTCTTATTTGTGGGCCTGCTTTGCAGTATGTATACTGCTGCATGCCTGGTATTGCATGGATCATGCTATACCTCGTACCACAGCAGTAGTAGTACCTGGCACCAGTACAGTATGAACAGATGTTGTGGGGTTGGCACTTGGCACTACTGACCAAAAAACGCATGTTACAGCAGTAGCAGCAGTATTTCAACGCAAGTGTGGAATTCTGACGTGCACCTACATCCTACATACGATATTCACCATCGCGGTATTAATGAAAAGCGTTGACAGCAGTATTTGCTCGGCGTTATTTTACAGCAGCAGCAGCAGCAGCAGCAGCAGTACGTAGCCCTTTTTTTTTGCTTACATACTTGTTTTCAAATGAGCATAATAACAGGGGCCGACGTAAAGTGAACTGTTCAAGACCTGAACGTGTCCTCAACGCGTTCTACGGTAAGGTTATACATTCAGCAAATCACATAGATTTCGGGAGACAGGACTTTCAACCCTTGACAGACAGCAGATTTGCCTTGACATGCCGTGACTGACACCAAAGTACTAGGTTTTAGTGTGAAACACGTCGGCCCTTCACCCTTGACAGCGCACGTTTTGCCTTGCTTGACATGTCTCCCGACATCTTTGGCAAATCACGATGCGTCTGGCCCATTAACGTCTGACCAGCAGGAGCAGCATTGTCTGTTCGCGTGTTCTACCAGTCTACCAGCACCATATCCCGTGCTGTACCTGGTATCCACTTGGTAGTTCCACCCACGCGACAGACCAAACAATGGCTATAACCATGAATAAGTTCAATTCTCCAACAAGCACACAGAATAGAACCAACACGCCTCATTCTCTCTTACGAACAAACCACGGATTATTCTCGGAATCTTCCCTTTCTCTCATAATTCTCTCCACTTTTGGATTTACAGCAGTAGTAGGTAGGATAATATTGTGCCCGTACCGCACGACTTTTTGCATCGTACCCCGGGCACCAATTTTTTGTATTTCGCCAAAATACCACCAGGCCAGTGAACAAAGAGGGAAAATTCATGTTTGTCAAAATAACACAAATAAAAAAGAGAGAAATTCCGTCAACACCTAAAATTAAATTAGTATTACGCAGTGGCCGCTGTGCTGTGATCGTCGCTTTTGTTCGTCAATTTTCCTGTGCTCAAGCCCCAACAGACTCCTTGCATCGTACCTCGGACACCGATTTGTATGATCCGCCAATCACACAGCAGTGGTCTTTGCTGTGGTCGTTACTTTATTCGTCAATTTTCCGCTCTCACTCCCCAGCAGGGTTAACCCCTTTAAGAACTGGTCCCACGAATTTGGTGCCAAACTACTTGGAATTAATGTGGGACATGTTTTTCAGTTCTTTAATGGGTTAAGAACCGCACCCACGCTTTTGGGGACACCCACTCTTAGACTGTGGTTGGTAACGCCAAAATTGTCATATCATCGTTTTGGTCGCGATGTAATATCGTCATAATATTCGACGTTAGCCTTTCTTGGGCAAAATGCTTGAGATTACGTCTTGTATGTGTATGTTGGTATTCGTATATACGGTGGGGGTCCCCCAGTAAGGCGGTCTGAGTAAGGCGGTATCCCTATAGAAAGCGGTCAAAATCGCTTGGCACTATTATTGGGAAATTGCGCACCCATAACCTGGAGCGAATAAGGCGGCTTCCCTATATAAGGCGGTCATATCGCTCTGCAACACCACCGCCTTACTGCAACACTATTATTGATGGTCGATGTGATTCGACGAGCGAAGACAGTAGTGCAGATTCACGACAAAAACTTCACGAATCACGACATCAATTTCTGACATAACATATATAACCCCTTCGCGGGACCAAAAAAACAAAAAAAGAGAAGGAAAATATAACCAAAAGGTGTTATCATAGCGGGAAGGGGGGAAGGGGATCTCATAGCGGGGAGGGGGGAAGGGGATAGCCCTGCTTTTCTCAGCCTCAGGTGTATGTATGAGTTACGACGCAATAAGGGTAACATTATTAGTCTATGGGTAGTGAGCCGAAGAGGTGGGTAACAACAGCAGAAAGGAGATCAGCGCACAAGATTATTTGATAAACATATTTTGATGTTCGCCTACCGCTGTGTATGTTGGACCTGTTGACCCTGGGTTCATTCCTGGGGAGTTGCTTGCTGTGTATGTATGTATGTATCATGAAGACCTCTGGTGGTAGTTTTGTGGTGCGGGTAAGTGGCGGGAAGAAACCCTCCGGTTGTTGTACGTAGCTGGCTTTTTTTCCCGTCAGCTGGTGATGTCACGCTTTATTGTTAAGTTCCCCCCCTATATATAGCAACCTGACCAGCATTCTGTAGGGATGACGCAAATAAAGTTTAGTACGAGTACACGCACATACATTATTACTCTAATAAGCCGCGCTTTTTCACACGTCCTTGCTCAGCACGAACACACCTTGACGCTGCTGTACCCATATGCTTCGCCACGCGCATACATTACTATACCCGCGTTTTTTTTTTCGCGTTTCACCGCTCTCAGCACGTTGACAAAACTCTTTTTTGACGCTGCCATCGCTTTTTTTTTTTCGCAGCGGGGCGCCGCCTAAGGGGAAGAAGAAAACATCTGCCGCGAAGCCTCGGCCAACAGCGATAGGAAACCCCAAAAAAAGGCCGCCCGCGAAAAAGAAAAGGACGTCGTACGACCAGATCAAGGCGCAGCTGGCCGTGATTAACCAAATCAAGGTACGTCGTACGAATATAGTGTTATGTACGGGAGCTTGATGAATCTACAAAACAGTGAACAAACAGCCCCCGGCCCTTAGAAGATCCTTCAAAAGATTCTTCAAAAGGCGTTGTCAATAAGTAGGACTTCGCTTGACGAGGCTTGGGTTTTTTTTTTCAGAGCTCTTGAGATTATGTCAGATTTTGTATTTTCGACAGGTAGTTGTGGAGCATAGCCTTGGAAGGCATTTTTCTCGGGTGATTTTTTTTCCCCCCCTCTCGGCATGGTGTGTAATATTGGGTAAAACAGGGGCGCAGCCGGTGCCCGTAAGAAAAAAAAACGAAAAAAAAACGACACCCCACTGTTCTCTTTCCAGACCCATATAGAGGGAGAGGGGGGGGTGAACTTTATTTTCATGCATGGCCGTAGTGAGGGAGGGGAAGGAGGGGTGTATTAAAACCGGGTAAACAGAAACTTGGAAAAATAAGAAAAAAAGCGCTTTTCGTGAATTATTGGTCCAGATTTCCCACCACTACTGTTTTACTTTTTTTTTTTTTTATTGTGACCTTAAGGGAAATGTGGTGTTGTTAGTTTTTTTTTTTTTCGTCGTGTGCTTCTGGCGCAGCAGTGGTAATCTTTGAGTGGGAGGCTTGCTTTTGGGGATACCAGCAGAGTTGTGAATTAAAAAAAGCTGAATACGCCCCCCCCCTGCTCCGTCTCGAAAGGGATGCGTGGTCAATGGTCAAATGACTAAGGCAAGCAACAAATGAGTACGCCCCCCCCCCCCCCCGTTCGTTGACAAGCAAGTGCGCTTCAAAAGCGAATTATCGAGCCTGCGCTGATCAGAAATGCGCGCGCAGCAAGTACGATGCCAAGTATTATGCGTGCCATATCATACTCTTATGTATAAAGGAGAGGATTCTGTTGGAGATAGGGAGTCTTCTGAGAATATTCCGTGGGTTTATTTCAAGAGAGAACGAAGCCCTGTTGGTTCATGGTATTCTACGAGGGCTTGTTTGAAGAATGAACGTTCATCCTTGGCAGAACTTTGAGTTTGGTTGATGGCTTGAGTTTCAATGCTGAGTGGGTACAGGCACGTACAGCATGGGAGGGGGGGGGATGGTGCTGGCAGGCTGGCAGAACACGCAAGCAAACAGACAGTCAGTGCTGCTGTTCCTGCTGTACGTAGGAGTGACTTGTTTATTTGTTTGTTTTGATTTTTTTTTTGTCACGAACTTTTCGGCGGCGTCGCGCGTTTCACTGCTGCCGCACTCTGCCCTGCGCCTCTTCAAATCCGAGAAAAAAAAGTGTCACGACGCATGAACAAAAAGCTGGAATATCTGTGGAGTGTGCGGACCTTTCGAGTAGTAGGCGTGGAGTGACAATCTCCGTAAGAGTCAGCGAGAAACATTTTTACGCGTCAAACAAATCGTGACCCTTCCAACGTACGTACGAGTAAATCAATTAGATCCTGTTATTGCTGCTGCTGATACTGCTGCTGCTGCTGCTGCTGCTGCTGCTGCTGCTGCTGCTGCTGCTGCTGCTGCTGCTGTATGTATCATTTAGATCCTGCAATTGCTACCGCTGCTGCTGCTGCTGTATGTATCGTTTAGATACTGCAATGCTACCGCTGCTGCTGCTGTATGTATGTATGCGGTGTAGTTGTTAGCTGATTGGTGGTGCCTCTCTGACCGAATGCACCCTTTGCGTCACAAAAAAAAAAAAAAAAAAACGAAAACAGGAACGGTTGAAGGGGATCGTGGAGAAATTTGACACCGCCTATCCGGAGGGGGTGGACTTCATGCCCACCGCCAACTACGGCTATGTGTGAGCGGCTAAGGTGAGCTCGTCGTGAAACACGGAAACCTCCTCGGGTGCGGGGGCTCTTTGCCCTCTACAGCTCGCGCCTTTTACCGCCATCCAATGCTCTGGCACAGCGTTAAAAAATGTGGTGGAAATCGAACGACAATCGAGTTAATCGAGTTTGATACGATATGTATAATAACGATAAATTGAAAAAAAATACCTTAAGACCCTCGCATCCCTACAATGCCGGGACGGAGCATGTCGGGTTTTCACCGACCAGACAGACATTGCTACCACCAAGCGCGAAGCGGCGCGAGGTGTTGGGCGAGTCGTATGAAGGGTGAGCTGCATCCTACTAAGAACCGCTTGTGACGCGGACTTGCATATGGATCACAGCTTCAATGAGTTAATTTAATTTCTGGTGTGGCCACTTCCTGAGACAGCAATGGGAGCACTATGTAACTGCCGCGCGGGTGGGTGGCTTACCATATACACACTACGTCATACGATAATTCCCCTTGTGCGGAGCAAAGGTTCTCCACCCCGCCCAAATGATCTAACTCGACCGCCAGCTTTCATGACCGCCAAAAAAAACATACAAACGGGGTGCCTTACCATATACACACTACGTCATACGATAATTCCCCTTGTGCGGAGCAAAGGAGCAAAGGTTCTCCACCCCGCACAAATTATCTAACTCGACCGCCAGCTTTCATGACCGCCAAAAAAAACATACAAACGGCACCCTGGTTGTCTAGCTCACGCGGTGAGAGGCGTGTTTTACAGCGTCGTCGCCAACCGACGCCAACCCAACCTATAAATATATCTATAGGGGGGGTGGCGAATTGCAAGCATCGGCCACACGGAAGCGCGACGGAAGGAGAGATGTATCATACGACGCGCGCGAATCATTGGTGTATATATGAGGCATGATAAACACGATAGATAGGGTAGGACGAGGACGGTGTATAAGCACATTTCTCTCTTTTTTTGTGAGGAAATAGTTGCCCGAATATCGTTAAGAACACATCCCCTCGTATTGTTTTATTTGTTTTTTTTGCCGTCCTCAAATCAGTACGTAGTATGAACGAGCTTCAACCTTCATCACTCATACCGGTAATCACTTCGAAAGAAGGAAAAACCAGGGGGGGGGGGGGGGGGGGGGGTGTACTCATGTCGCGCACGGCCGTATTCGTATGACCGACAGACCCTTGCATCCCTGCAATGCCGGGACGGAACACGTTGGGTTTTCACCAACCAGGCAGACATTGCTTGCACCAAGCGGGGGGGGGAGGGGGGGGCGTACTCATTTGTTGCTTGCCTTAGTCATTTGACCATTGACCACGCATCCCTTTCGAGACGGAGCACGGGGGGCGGGGGGGAGAACGCAAAAAAAAAAAAAAAAGGAGAGCGAAAGTACTGCTGCAGTTGCTGCGAGACTGCTTCGAGCGGGGGCGAAAACGTGCGTCTTAACACCCTCCACGCGATGACCCTGCTTTTCATGTCTGACACCTCAATGGGTCCCTCCCTCCCTCCCAAACCTTTTGCTTGCTCGCTTTTGTTTCGGCTGACAGGGTTTTTTTTTTCCTTTTTCTCGACGGGCCCGTACGGGAGATGCACGGAAGAACGTGCTTGCGTATTGATAGACAAATCCGCCTGTGGGGACGGATCTAAACAAGAAAAAAAGGAAGGAATAAAAAGTGACAAGAAGAGGGCGATGACGAAGCCCTCGACCGACAAAAAAAAAAGGGGGGGGGGCCCGGGAGCATGTGCCAATAATTTTATTTCATTTTTTCGGGGCTGGTCACGGATCATGTACCGACCCTCGGGTCGGGTCGGGTCGGGTCAGGAGGCCTTCGAAATATCACGAGTCGGGTCTGGTCGGGTCGGGTCGGGTCGGGTCGGGTCGGGTCGGGTCGGTTCGGGTCGGGTTAAGTGACCCGGCCCGACCCGACCGACGAGCTTGGACCCCATCTGTGATCAGCCCCCTGTTTATTTTTTTAGTTTGTGTGCGATGAATGAGCCCGCGACCGACAATTGGGGAGAGGGGGAACTGAGGGGAATTGCGATACTGCTGTTGTCTTGTTTTGATTTTGGGGTCACGCGATGGAGGGGTTACTAACTGTAGGGGGATTTCGCGGCCTTATTGCTGTGTCTTATTTTGATTTTGGGGTCACGCGGTGGAGGAGTGCAACATACTGCTGTAGACGCATCCCGACAGAAGCTTGGAGCTTGTGGTAGGGCGTTGCGGTCAGTGAGCGCGTGGTTTATTTATCGCGTGCCGGCACAATGGTTGCACTGGGTTGGGAGGGGGAATGGAGGGGGGGGGGGGGGTGTAACTTCATGCTCATGCATGGCCGTAAGTCGTGTGGAGAGGAGGGTAGGGAGGGGGGGGGGGGGGGGGGGGTACTTCATTTGCATGCATGGCCGTAGTCGTATGACCATAGACCCTTGCGTCTCTACAATGCAGGGACGGAGCATGTCGGGTTTTCACCGATCAGGCAGAGATTGCTAGCACGAAGGGGGGGCGTACTCATGTGTTGCTTGCCTTAGTCATTTGACCATTGACCACGCATCCCTTTCGAGACGGAGCACCGTTCCAACTCCTCCTAATAGAGACACCGGGGGAGTTTAAGTTTTAGTCTGCGGGTGGCGCGGTGATGTCGCTTGTCGTAGAACACGTCGTCTGGCCGCTTGAGTGCGCTGTTGTTGGATCGGCATCATTCGTAGTCCGGCGCACAACGCTCCGAACATAGTCAAGCGCATATTTCGCGGTTGGGGGGGTTGGTTGTCGTCGAAAGGTTGCGCGGAAAAGACGAGAAAGCGGCGAAACGCACCCGATCACCGTACGTACGTATATAGGCAGCTTTATTTTTGTCGTACTCGTTCACACGTAGCTACGTATGATTGCTTAATTTTTTTCCAGGACAGCACAGCAGCAGCAGTGGCGATTCATATCGCACCAGGTGCCGTCCTCTTTAGTGCTGCGATGTATGATCGATATGGTATGGTACGGTTTTCCCCCTTTTCCCGGGATGGGTATACCGTGTGAGGGCACGATGTGAATTCCCGTCATTGGTGTCCCACGGTCCGGCTCTGCTCTGAAACTTTCGAGGTATACGCAGGCATTCCTGGGTTGTGTGCGTATGGTATGCGTAACTGGTGATGTACAAAATGAAACCTACTTTTTACGCTGACATTTTTTTTTTTTTTTTGGGGGGGGGGGGGTTACAGCAGGCAGGCACTGCGTGCGTGCAAGGTGAGGCGATTGGTACGAAAGCCGCCTGTAAGGATATTTTGCGTGGAAATTGACACTACTACCACGGCACCAGGGAAGTGGTTTGGAAGATAAGATTCCACACCTACATATCTCGGACAGATCGCCAATCCCCGCTATATGACCTAGAGCTTTCAGGGCAGATGGGTTCCTGATCTGTATGATCTGTATGACCTGTATGATCTGTATGATCTGTATGATCTGTATGATCTGTATGGTCTGTATGGTCTGTACGATATAGATCATGTTGCCGGGTGGAAGCCGAATAATGTGCATGATCTATGATTGCACAGGGTTGGATCTGTACTCCGTACCGATCCTCAACAGTAAATCTCAACGGTAGGTTAGGATCCAGATGATCAAGATCGTGATATCATATGTACAATCTGTGGACGAGATGTAGATTCCCCTGGAGACGCGTGATGCCATGAAAAACGAAGAACAAGAAGAAAAAAAACCCGGCATGGCCCACGACTAACTGCGCTGTCGGTTTTGCACCTGACGATTAATAGTCGGTGCAGTCGAGCTTGCGCAATAATGTTTTGAGTTTTGATTTGATTTGATTCCTCCCGACTCGACACAGCAACAACTCACCCACCCTCCTTGGTGTTCTTGACATTAATTCGGTCTCGCTTGTTAAATATCCGAAACTGGCCGGCTGCCAAAATTCCGCGGTGAAAAAAATCCAGTTACTTAAGCATCGGCCGAAGCCGAAACAAAATATTTTACTGCTTGCTGCTGCTGCTGCTGCTGCTGCTGCTGCTGCTGCTGCTGTTGTACTGTATGATGAGGAGCAGCGATTCCAATCGGGGTGGTGGGGTATCAATGACCTTTCGCATCCTTTCCATAGGGTGCCTTGTTCGATATACAGTACGTAGCACCTAGAGGTCGTACATAACGACCAAGCATCGCCATACCAATCGGCTCCTTATTTTTTGTCGCTCTCGCAAAAGCATAATATTTCTACTCTTAATACGTAAAGTACAGGACGATAGAAATATGAGTTTTGTTGTCAACCAACCGAATAATTTTTTGGCAGTCATGGGGTATGCCGACGTATGGGCTCTACCGACGTACGAAAGTGTTCGTTCAGAAACGTCTGGCCAGACGGGGCAGCATTGTTGTCTGTTCGCGTGTTCTACTACCAGCCTACCAGCACCATCCCGTGCTGTACCCATTTGGTAGTTACAACCTACGCGATGAACCAAACGATGGCTACCATTGAGAAGTTCAATGCTCAAACAAGCACACAGAATAAAATCAACACGCCTCATTCTCTCTTACGAACAAACCACACATTATTCTCGGAACGTTCCCTTTCTTCAAATAATCCTGTCCTTTATTACAGCACTGTACATGAACCTAAATCTGACTCTATTTCCAAGTGTTTTTTCCCCACAACGGGACTGCAGTCCTAATAAGCCGCATACCTAGAGGGGTTAATCAGTAAAATGGGGGACAGCAGGCAACGCACAACGTTGGCGCTGCATTACAGTATTTACGCGTTCACCATCGACCGAAAACCGACACACCGGAGTGCACCCACGCTCCTCACGGTTTCCACTTGTACGTAGCAAAACGGACGCACAGCTCTTCTACATGTGCGACCAGGGTGTCCAATTAGATACCAGTATAGCCCGGCGTGACAACGCAATCCTCGATTTTTCAGTGCGAACACGTTTGTCAGAACGACTTGCTAAAAAAAACGCGTTACATTTCGCAACACCGTCATCGCTCGCTGTCGATCGGGCGGCCGCTGCTCCCATCGTCGCCGCCCCGAAGAAGCAGCTTGTCCGCCCAGATCTTCACGCGCGCTTTTTCCGCCGCCTCGCCCTCGCTCTCCAAGCGCTCAAAGCACCGCGTAGCCTTGTCCGCGACTTCCACCAGGTACGGCTCCCACCGCTTCCAGTCCACCCCACGGTCCACTGCCAGGACCACTCCGTGCCCTACACGGCCGCCCCCACCTTTCTCGCGCACGCGTCCGTTCAGGAAGGGCACGACGAGATGGCCCGTGTGCACCATGAAGGGGCGCGACCCGCCTCGCGGTGGTGGGCACGCGACGGCTCCTTCTGGATCGGACGTTGTCACCGCGGTTGTTGTTCCGGAGCCGGCGGGTGACAATACGCCAACTCCGGTTGTTGTTTCCACGCTGCAAAGCGAAGAAGTCTGCGCGGACGTTTCCCGTGCCGCCGTTTCGAGGTCACCGGGCGAGCCTACCCCGGCCACGCTGGGTCGTCGAACCCGCGCTTCCTGCGCGGCCGCGGCCGGCGTTGCCGCGGCTGTTTCGAAGTCAGCAGACAAGCCGCCGACCCCTCCTGCCACCCCGTGTCGTCGCGTCCTGTCAAGCCCCGTGCAGAACTTCCATTCATCGGCCAAGAGGCGCAGGCGATCGTCGGACCAGTCCTCGTCTTTCCCGAAGACACTGCCGCCGTCCTCCCCATTCCCACGCATCCACCGCGCGGCGCACGCCGCCTCGTAGCTCCCGGGAGCGCGCAGCGATCGGAGAATCACGGCGGGGGACCCGGACCACGTCTTCCCTACCACTCGCTCTCGGAAACGGGCGACACTGCCGCCGTGGCTGCCGCTGATGCTTCCGGATTCGGCGCTGGTCAGGGTACCGATGCTGGCATCTCCGCAATTGTCAGCGCGGGGAGTCCCTGTCTTGTTATTGTTGTTGCTGCTGGTGGTGCTGGAAGGTGACTGAACGCAGCGTGTCGAATCGTCATTAAGCTTGAACACAGTCTTGTGGTCGCAGATTGAGGAAATGTGCCAGACGTCCGCCGCCCGAATCCACGGCAGGGCCTGCGTGATGGCCGCGATGGCGGCCGAGTAGATATTGCACACCGCCTGCCGGAATTTCGGGAGAGCCAAACAAAAAAAAGAAGGTTGAATGGTTACTTTAGCACACCTCGGACAGATCATGATCTGTATGATCTAGATCATCTATTCCCGCTTAATGATCTAGATATTTCAAGGAAGATTTAGCTCATGTTCCCGGGTGGGACCCGTACATATAGGCCACATTATCTAACGTAGGGCACGTTTCCTGGGTTGGATCTGTACTATGTAGATCCTGCACGGCCGCTCACAACGGCAGGTGTTGAACTAGACGATCTATATCATGATCTATCTGCAGATGAGCTACATCATGATCTATCTGTAGATTATCTACAGTAGATCATGATCTATCTGTAGATGATCTACATCATGATATATAAGTAGACGATCTAGATCGTGATCTATCTGTAGATGATCTATATCATGATCTATCTGTAGATGATTTAGATCATGATATATTTGTAGATGATCTAGATCATGATATATCTATAGATTATCTAGATCATGATTTATCTGTAGATGATCTACAGATATATGATCTGTCGGTGGATGATCCAGATCATGATCCGTCTGAGGCGGGAGTTGTTGTTATGAGACCGGCTGTCGTATACCTTGGCCCAGCTTTTTCGACAGAATGGTCGACCATAACATTTTATTATTCAAGCACTAACCCTAACCCTAGCCCTAATGACGCAGACTGCCTGGGACGTTTCTCGGAAAGAAAATGTCACGGGAGCACGCAATAACAATATTAGTAAAAACGTATATTAGTAACCGGGAGTTGCGCCCTTAAGGATTTCAACCGATCAGAAAATGGTTGACCCGAGAAGTGGGCACCCCTCCTACCGTCCTACCGTGGCACTGCTCCTCTGAAGCTCCAAATGGGCTATATCTAGATCGGCATTTTTACGAAACCGTCATTTGCCCGCTTATCACCTCGTAGGGAGAAGGCCAGAGGAGAACGGGCGTCAGCCCCATCGAATCCAGCCTTGCAACGTATTCTTCGTCCAGCGACGACATGCTTATCATCCGGCGGGGCGAACCCCCCCCCTCGGTTTCGATCGCAGTCACATCAAGGCTACGATCCACGTCCCCTGTGAGGGCCCTGGCAATACAATAGACCGACGGGTTTGGGAGCATCCGGTTTGTTAGGCTCTAGTGGCGCAGCAACGACGGTAACTAAATGTCCATACGGGGTTATTTATAGTTCGGATAGGTAACCGGTACCCCCCCCCCCCCCCGCGCTTGGTGCAAGTAATGCCTGCCTGGTTGGTGAAAACCCAACGTGCTCCGTCCCGGCATTGTAGGGATGCGAGGGCCTATGGCCATACGACTACGGCCGTGCACGACATGAGTACACCCCCCCCCCCCATTCCCCGCCTCTTGGCCTTGATCTGATTTTCCTGCCTCCTTTCACGTTTGATGCGAACCCCCCTGTTTGGGTAATACATGCCTTTTGCCGGTTTTTGCTAATTTTTTTATCACCCCAAGGGTTGGCATTTTAAAGAGGAGGCGGTATCTTACGCCACCAGTACATATCCCAACCGACCAATACCTTTGTTTCACAAAAAAACCTAGATAAAGAGGCGAGTATCCGTTTCAACACACCCGGGTACCAACTTTGTTTGTTGTTTGTTTGTTTGTTTGTTTGTTTTTTTTTTTTCCCCATCCCATTTATTATCTTCGCACTTGCGTCTCTCCCTCGCTAGTCGTAACTCAGATCCGGGGTCACAAAGTTGGCTCCTCTCCCTCCTCCCCCACTACGGTTCTTGCCTTGATTTTTATCGCGCAGAGGGTTCAGCCTTCCCAACGCTCGTCGAATTTCATCGAATTTTGCCAACTCACGCTCTCGCGCTTTCTGCTAGTCAAGATATTTTTTGCGAGAAAAAGTGCCTATGAGCATGCACTCGGCGGGGCTCGAACTCGAACCACTCTGTCCCTCAATACAAGGATCGTTTCGACTTAAATGTTAATGTACAAGCGTTCCTTTTCGTTCGGAACGTATATGTTTTTAATGCATATTGGGGGGCTTCCGAGATCTCTCTGGAGATATTTTTTTTCCTTCTTTTTTTTCGCCCTCACATGGTATCATTTCGTCGCGGTATATAACCAAAAAGCAGAGTCGAAAAAATAAATACCCGTTGAACCGCACAACGCAGGGGGAGAGAAATCCCATAAAAACTTGAGGAACCTCTCGAAAACAACACCGCGAAGGTATCCTGCTGGTTTAAAAACTATTAACAGCGTACTTTTTGCTGACTCAGTAGGCTATTGATATTAAAAGTAGGTTATCCTTTCTAACCAACAACAAACGAAATATACTTTGTGAGGTCGACTCGGTCGCGGCATTGATCTCTCTGGGGAGAAACAACCCCTCACAGCGCACTACGTACCGGTCGGAATAATTGAGGAATTATCCACATTTCCCCCCCCTTTTTTTGGTCTCCCACCTGGAAAAAAAATGTGGTGATCACCGAGAATCGCACTCACGAATACAGTATATCTTTTCTGGACGAAAAAAGTTAAGGACTGTTTGGACTTCATGTTGTGTGCCCCAACGGTCCTTACATTTCCGCCCAGAGTAGAAGGGATAAACTGCTACTGTAGCTTTCTCTGTCAGAGTTGACCGGTCAGAATAGAGGAATCCACATCCTTCCGCTTTACTACGTATCCACTTGGAAAACAAAAAAAAAAGAGAAAATCAAATCAAATAATAATCCACACTCTTTTCCCCCGTGTCTTCCCACCACAGGTGGAAAATAACTCAAAAGTTGACGAATGATCGCCGAGAAAGCCTCCGATCAAAAAAGTGAATTCACGCTCTACGTGGTAAAATATTATTACAAACACGTCAGCCGTAAGTCCGACCGGTTTTAGAGTGGTTGATACTCAACTCTCTGCAAGCTGCGTGATACACCCTTCCTCTCCCACCTTCGGTCTCGCGTGGCGGCGGCGGACGCCTTCTTTCCCTCTTGCCCGTGTCCGGGTCCGGCTGCGGGTCCAGACAGCGGCGGCGGCGGCGGCGGCGGCGGCAGCGGCGAACCCGAACCTGACAAAAGCTTCTCGTTACCGCCGCTACGCCCTCCTCCTACCTCGTTACCACCAAAGCCGATGTCACCACCACCACCACTACCACCACCACCACCACCACCACCACCACCACCACCACCACCTTCCACCCTAATACCTGCAACCAGGCCAAGCGTTCGCGTTCGGAAAACCGCGCCCCCCAAGGCCACGCCCACACTCCTCACAAAATCGACCACTCCTGCTCCGACCACATTATGACGGCCCCGCGATAATGATGATGGTGGTAACCGTGATGGTGATGGTGATGGTGATGATGAATCGCGGGGGTGTCTCTCATCAGGCTGGTGTTGCGGTTGGTGGGCCTTTCGGGGATGGCCGGCCGGCCCCCCGCGTCCCCCGCCGCCGTTGTGCCCCCCGCCGTTGTGCCCGCCGCTGGGCCCGCCGCCGCGCCTTCGACCGCGGCGAGCTACCGTACGATGCGTGTACGGTACGTTGGCGAGGGTGATGACGCCGACGCAGCCGATGCCGGTTGCCCACAGCGGGGCGATGATGAAGGCCTTCGCGACGTCTGGCCCGATGCCGTCGCGAAGTATGGCCACGGAGGTCTCCAGCGCCGCGTCCGAAGAGATTTCCTTCTGCGTCATGGCCTTTAATTTTGAGCACACCAGTTGGGTTGGGTTGGGTTGGGTCGGGTTAGGTTGGGTTGGGTTGGGTTGGGTTGGGTTGGGTTGGGTTGGGTTGGGTTGGGTTGGGTTGGGTTGGGTGGGGTTAGGTTGGATCAGGTTGGGTCGGGTTGAGTTGGGTTGGGTTTGGTTGGGTTGAGTTGAGTTGGGTTGAGTTGGAATGGGTTGGGTTGGGATAGGTTGGGGTGGGGTGCGGTGGGGTGGAAGTGGAAATAATGGTTGGGAATCAGGTCTCTGCGAAACTTGCTGCTGTCAACACATGGAAACACAACAAAACAAACGGGAGTGCTACACACACCCATACCTCTTGCGAGATGACACCACCAGTCCATGAGACGTTGGCGACGTAGATCGCGTTTTCAACCACGAGAAATATGTCGCCTCTGTCCACAACGCGCTTCACCAGCCCGCTCGCCATCGGCAGAGGCCCGGACCACCGCCCAACAGACTGCACGGCAAAGGAAGGGAGAAGAAACAAAGAAAGGGGGACGGGCAGGACATCCATTCGTTGATCGAGCGGCCCGATTGTTTCCAGGGCTGTTCACAAGTCGGGTTAAACCTCGCGGGTCAGATCGGGTCGGGTCGGATATGGGTGACCTGACCCGACCGATGAAAGTTTGAAACCTCCTGACCCGACCCGACCCGACCCATCCCGATCCGACCCGACCCGACCCGACCCGACCCAACCCGACGCGGACACGACCCGACCACCGACACCGAACCGACCCGACCCGACTCGACCCGAACCCGACCCGACGCGATTCCCTTTACCCGACCCGACCCGACCCCGGGAAAAACCCGACCCGAACCCGACCCGACCCGACCCGACCGCGACCCCGACCCACCCGACCCACCCGACCCGACCCGACCCGACCGACCCCGACCCGACCCGACCGCGACCCGACGCACCGAACCGACCCGACCCGACCTCGACCGACCCGACACGCGACCCGACGCTCTGACCGCGACCCGACCGACGACCCGACCCGACCCGACCCGACCCGACCCGACCCGCCGCGGGTCGGGTCGTTATCCGTGAACAGCCCTGTTTTTTTTTTCCTATAACAGGGTGTCGGCCCATTTTCCTAAACCGCTGTTACGGTACATCCCTTTGAAAGAGCAAGCACATTTTTGTGGACAAACTGCAGGCGGAGGGTCTACGGTTTAAGAGAGAGGTGTGTGTCAGGCCTACAGTAGATCTCTGGAAAAACCGGCTTTTCTCTTCAAATCGGAATGGGCATTCTTCAGCTTTCAGTATACCCGTGCCAAGCGTTTTGATGTCTCGTTTAAATCGGTGTTTTTTTTTAAACCGAGCTCTGTCGAGGTCGGTGTTTTTGTGGACAAACTGTCTTCACGCCTCGGACAGATCATCTACACAGATCATCAACCGATCATCGGTTCCCAGTTGATGATCTAGATCTTTCAGGGAAGATAGACTTATGATTTGTAGATCTGTATGATCTGTGTGATCTGTATGATATGTACGATCTGTATGATCTGTATGATCTGTACGATCTGTATGATCTGTACGATCTGTTTGATCTGTACGATCTGTATGATCTGTATGTTCTGTATGGTCTGTATGGTCTGTATGATCTGTATGATCTGTATGATCTGTATGATCTAGTTCATGTTGCCGGGTGGGAGCGGTACGAGAACTTCCATGATCTATAGAACGCAAAGGTACGAGAATCTGCACGATCTACGTTCTGTACTATACAGACCCTTGCACAACGTCGCATAACGGCAGGTCCAAGATCCAGATAATTTAGATCGTGATCTGCTGTGGATCATGATCTGGTGTATCATGATCTGCTGTAGATAATGCTGATCCGCTGTAGAAAATGATGATCTGCTGGCGATCATGACGGTCTGCTGGAGATCGTGATCCGACCGACGTGTTAACTACTTGGAATTAGTGTGGAGTCAATTTTTCAGTAGCTAAAGGGTTATTAAGGTGATTGTATACCTCAATCTGGCCGAAAATATAAGCCCCTTTTGATTTTCATAGCAGAGTCTACACGGGGGCTATATTCCCGGTTTTATTTTCACATCAGGATCTAAACGGGTATTTTGTTGCCCGTTTGGATATCTAAACGGGGATTATATCTTCCCGGTTTGGTTTCACATCAGGATCTAAACGGGTATTATAATCCCTCGTTTGGTTTTCTAGACGGGTATTACAATTCCCCGTTCGGGTCTCTACAGTCAGGAATAATATTCCCCGTGCGCGCTAAGAAGTGGTTACATGTCAGCCATTCTTATATATTTCATATGCCGTGTGAAAACAGGATGGATGTACGTAGAGTGAATGAAATTATTTAGACACGAGAGGTGCCCCTAGGAGAGTGGCGCAAGAGTGAAATGAAAACCGTACAGCATGTCATATACCCCTGGTATTATATCATACACATACAATATCATATCATGCCGTTGTATAAATACCTGCATATCACATGTGGACCCTTTTAGAACTGCACCTGTATTTTTTGGGACAGAACGTATTTGTATATATATACAAGGCTTTCCTACGGAGTGGTCTTAATATAGTAAAGGCGACGCAAGAGAAACGGGTTACCTCGCCAGCAGCACAGCGTCAACATAATGCACAGCAGCAGCTGCAGCAGCAAAAAAGACAGAAGCAACAAACTACACTGCTGCATCTTCATCTAAAGCCGAGGAGTGCGGACAAAGCGTTTATTGTGTAGACGAAGAAGGAAACTAATAACAATAAACAATAATAGTAGTAGTCATTATATAACCCATCTACAGCAGCAATAACAACAACAGCAGCAGCAGCAGTCCAGCGTACGACTCGTACGTACGTACAGCGGACACAAAGAAAACGCCGGCATGGATGCGCAGCCCTTGTAGTACAGCAGTGTAAACAAAACGCCGGCATGGATGCACAGCCCTGTACGTACAGCAGCGGCCATTTTTTTTTTTTTTTTTCGGTCGATTTTTTTACGTCTGGCCTTTTGTATCTTGAAATTAGTGTAAAAGTGGCTAACTCGCGAAGTTATGGACCGATTTCGATTTTGACCGAAGTTCTGGAGATCCATATTTTCACATCTGGGGGACTCTTTAAGAAAAAAATACTTGATTTTAGTATGGCCAGGAAAATTACTTGATTTTAGTATGGATATTTGGTTATCTTGAATTAGTGTGGATTTTGAACCCGGGCCGCAGAGCCCTGCGGGTAGATGTCAGTTGGGCTGTTTGCATAATACGTCAGTACAATACGTCAGTTTGGCTGTTACGTCAGTTGCTGTTTGCGAAGAGCTCAGTTGGCCTGTTTGAAGGGCTGGTTGCGAAACAAAAGGTCTGTTTGCAAAGAGCTGTGTATCAGTTGGTCTGTACGGACAAAGAGCATCGAGTAACTACGGACCTCTAATCGTGAAAGAATAGATAGGTTTATATTATATGTGTATGTCTATATATACGACGTATATCTGAAAAGGCCTTTTTTTGCGCGCTATCGCGAAAGTATTGATACCGGGTACCAGTACTCATAGCAAAACGTTCACTAACTGATGTTTAACCGCGAGAGGTTTTGAAATCGTCACAAGGAAGAGCACACCAACGATGCGGGGGGTTAGCAGTACGTAGTGTCTTGTCGACTCGTCATCGCAAGCAACGGCGGGTCGAGAGAGAGAGAGAGAGCTCGATATCTACTTAAGCTTGGACGGTCCATAAAAAACGACGGGAGTAAAGCCAATAAATATATTTGTAACCGGCTGAGCTACAGCTGTTGCGGGGGGCCATAGTAAATAAGACCAAATATTGATAGTAAAAGTATGTAAATATATAGTTTTTTTTGTGTATCGTAGGTCCTATTTACTATGCCCCCCCACCGTAATGGTAGGTCACGATTGCCCAAATCGCGGCTAATCTTAAAACGTTGAATACGAAGGTCCGAGTGTATCCTACAAAATTCGAGCCAACGTGTCTCGTAGATATAAGCCCCCCGCCCCCCGCCCCTCCAAAACGAAACGTTTTAACGTTTGGCGGGCCTTTGGACACCATCGGTGTTCCGTGTAAGATACCTTCCCCCAACATGGCTTATCTACCATCACGGGCACGAAGCATATATATATACTGCCTTGCATCTTATGCAACGCATATATACTGCCTTTAATCTTATGTAACGTATATATATACTGCCTTGCATCTTATGCAACGTATACACGCTGCCTTGCATCTTATGTACCAAGCAGATAAATTACCTGCATCCCGCCGACCGAGCTGCCCACCGTCCCTGCGCCTGTTGCCAGGCAATCCGATTGGTCGAGGCTCCACCCGGTCGAAGATGCGGCCACAGGGAGACGGTACCCCCCGCTTTCTAGCAGGGAGACGATCGTGAGCATGTCCCGCGGCTCGCAATCGATCTCGACACCCGCGCCGGTGCAAACAGGCTTGAGGGCGGAGACCACTTCGGCACAAACATCTGATGTACTCGTAGAAAAGAAAAGAAAAAAAACACCCAAAGAGTTTTCATGCCGGGCAGGGAGAGATGTGAGGGACTCGTACATGCATCTCTTGTGAAACCCGGCTACATAGGAGTATCTTGAAAGAAAAAACGTTTTTTTTTTCCAGATGTACGTACGTACGAGATGCTACTTTGTTTTGTGGTGTCGTGAAAACCTACTTTTACTGTCTATCCAAACGTAGCATGTTCGCGTTAACGGACCCCCCACCCCTGCATGGTGGCCGTAGGGTTTCCATGCTAGTTTTGACTTTTCAAGACCGACGGTTACGTGTCGGTTCGGGCTGTTTGGCCTACTCCGGGCTATTTCAAAATCTTGTCTTTCGAGCTTGTGTGTGGTGGGTTGTGGCACCGCCATGGCACCTGAGACCGATAGTACACGACCTGGAACCAAATCTCGCCCTGAGACTTATATACAAACATTGTTGCCATTTTGTTTTGCAGTGATACCTTCGAGTCGTTGGTGCTTTCGTTCGCCGCAGAATTTCTCGACGTGCTTGGCGCAACGGTCCATCAGGTAGTGCCGTACCCGCCGCGTTCTGATCTTGCTCGCGGCGTCGTCCGCCGCTCGGGCCACTTCGGCGGCGATGGCGATGTCCTCCTTACTTATCTGCCATGCACCACACGCGAGTGTATAATCTTATAATCTTTAGTAATCTTAATCTTGGAACCAAAAAAACGGGGACGCAATAATTGTGTCCCCGGAGTTGGAGAAAGCCTCACGGCTGTAAACACTCAAAGGGAGAGAGTGGAATGAGACCACTTCCATCGTGATCGACCTATGACAGCCCGCAAAAAAAGTAGGGAGAGGTTGGGAAAAAAACAGAGCACAGGTGACCGGGATCCCCCCCCCCCCCCCCCCCCCCCCCCCCCCCCCCCTGTCACCCCCCCCCCCCCCCCCCCCCGCCCGCTCTGCATAACGTGGGCTTACAAACATAGGTGTGGATACATTGAACAATGTCTATAGCAAATCCCACCGCAAGGTGTCGAAAACCTCTCAATTCGGTACACCTGTTATTGGTGTGCTGTTGTACATTGTTCAATGCCCTCGCAAGGAGTTTTTCACGCCCACTTCACATGGTTGCAAAGGGGGTGGGTCGGGGGGTTCCCGCCCATCTGTGTAGAGTGCAGAAAGACTGATGTGAGCCTCATCGGTGGGGTGGGGAGTGGGTAAGCCGTGTGGATGCGGGTGTTGGGGGGTGGGGTGAGGTGGGGTGGATGGGCTTGGGGTGCGGTTGGGGGTGTGGTGGGTGGGTGGGTGGGGGTGGGGGTGGGGTGGGAGTGGGGTGGGTGGGTGGGCGTGGGTGGGGGGAGTGGGTGGGGTGGAGTGGGTGGGTGGGTGGGGTGGGGGGGGGATGGAGGTGGGGTAGGGTGGGTGCGTGGGGTGGGTGTGGGTGAGGTGGGGTGGGGTGGGGTGGGGTGGGGTGGGTGACTACGGGCTACTACTACGCGAACCACGGTGAAAGCACGTACAATGTTTTTGACCAGCCTCAAAGAGACTGTGTCGTTTAGCCGCGGAGCGCTGCTCGGCGGTCGCCTGTCCATCAACATGGTTGAAGTATCCAGCCGAATTACTACGGGGGACTATAGTAATTAGGACCAATATTGTTAGTAAAAAATAGGAAAAACAGTTTTTTTCTTGTTTGTGCGAGGTAATTTTATGTTTGCTCCAGTGCCCGCGATTCAAATACTTCGACCCTAAAGGAGAAAAACACAGCGGTCCAAACTGCAGTGGTAATTACGTACGTTGCCGCTTTTTCTGTTCGCGGGGTGCAACTAATGCCGAGCTGTTCGATTTCAACGTTACCCTCCATAGAAAAAACACACCAAGCAGCGGTCAAAACGGCACGAAGGAAAAACACGAAGGAGAAACGCGCAGCGGTCGAAACTGCGGGGCCTAACTTGAATAGGTACGGGCCAAGAGAATCACACGAAGCAAAACACACAGCGAGCGATCGAATCTGCAGGGCTTAAATTACAATGGCACGGAGCGGACCAACAACAACAACAACAACACGAAACGGAGAAGAAGAACAAGAAAAGGTACGCACCTGCCCAGGGGCACACGAGACAACCAGTGCATGCCTTGGCCTTTCGTCAGCTCCTTCTCCGTCACGTTCCGCGTCACGTTCCCCATGTGGACCGCTATCATTTGTGTTTCCACCCGAAACCCCGACTTTGTTGTCACGACTACTGCTACTACCGTCGTCTCCGTCAGGAAGAATCGGTCGGAGGAGCACTACAAGTCGGTCGCGCGCCGCCTCCCCAGCGCCACAACTATTAGCAGCGAGAACGGTGTGTCCCCCTCTCCCGCGACGAGCGAGGCTTAGGACCTGGCCCGCGAGGACTTCGGGTATGACCGCGGCGGCTCCGTCTGTCATGCTTGACACGCCGGCCGCCGCCGCACCCGTAAGCACGCCGCCTTTTTTGGCATGCGTATTTACAGGGCATCGTGGGAGGGGTAGTGTCATACGTGTGTTAAGAGAGCAAGCGTCGTGAGGAACTCCAGCCACCAGGAATCGAGAATTATCTTGTCCGCTTCCAACGCATGTTTAAGTTTTTATATGTTTTTGTTTTATTCATACTATTTCACGACATTCATTCATTTTGGCACAAGAGGGACCCGATATGCGTAATGCAGAGCATCATGAGGCGTACGGAATGGTGTATTGCAGCGCGTCCTGGGGTACGTGTCGAAGTATGTGCGTTGCAGAGCCTCGCGAGAGTATCATATCACATGTATGTGCGTGTTTTTCAGAGCACGAATGAGGTTTATGTGCATTGTAGAGCATCGTGGGGGGTTGGCCACACGTGTGCTCGTCGGCTTAGCGTTTGGCACGACAAGGTTTGGGTGTAAACCCACTCCACCTTTGTTGTGGTGCACGTGTAGTACAGAGCATCGTGAGGTTGACCCCGTGTGATTGTCAGCTAATATATTGACATACAACGTTTTGGCGGGTAAAAATATTTTGGCCGACGTTCTTTGCGTTGAACTTGAGGGGAGGGCGAGCTGTCATTGTCACAAGGGTACGGTTTATTATCCGCGCTTTTAATAATAGGAGGACGACTAATCGGTTAGATGGAACATGAACTGTTTTTTGTTTTGTTTAATGTGTGTGATCGGCTGACGGCTGAAAGGCCTTCAGTTATAGAGAACAAATCTTCGGCAGCTTGTTTTAGGACTGCTGTACCGTTTCGGGGGGAAATTTCTTGGAATTAGAGTCAAAAATACGTTTCTGCGCAGCGCAATAGTAAAAGGGTTCAGGTTTATTTCGCAACAACAACAAAGTTCGGTACAAGATAACGCCTAAACTACCGGATATTTTAGAACAAAACTTGCACCCCCCTGTCGATGCCACTTTTGTTGTTGTTGTTGTTGTTGTTGTAAAAATACTACAAATACGTGATAGCCGTGAATAAAAACGATTCACGGCAGTATTATTCTTATCCTTGCCATCCTCCACAATGTGTAGCATTTGAGTCAGCTTCAACGTTGATCACTCATAAGCACTCCGAAAATAAAACAAAAACACGGAGGAATAAAAAATATTAATCTGCACCAAAGTCTACTCCCCTCTGTATTTGTTTTGTAAACTTTCGGTACGAAGCGTCACATAGCATCATCACCTTCGAGCCGGTCATGCAGCGCCTGCACCCTCGACAACATCCCGGGGACCTCGATTCCCTCCTTCAGTCGTCTCCTCCTGGCCGCGCCAGCATCCTCCGCCACCTTAAACTTCGCCGCCGCATACGCTTGTTGCGACTCCTCCTCCTTCCCCCCTTGGAGTACCGCAGATCCCGGAACGAGCCCCGCCCTCACCTTCCGCTTTCTTGCACCGCGTGTCCCCTCTTGCTCACCATCACCATCATCGTCATCGGCGAAGGTTTCTAGGGAAAAAGTTAGCGTTCCGGTGATGGTCTCGCTTTTCGCGAGGTGCTTCTGAACGTTGCCGATCATTCTGTTGGCGAATCTCCCTGCCGCCCCGCCTCCCCCGCCGGGAGAGGGGTCGTGTTGGTCGTTGTTGGTCCGGGCACGATGGTTGTTGTCGCGTGCAATGGTTGTCGTTGTAGGAGTAGAGCTGTTCGCGGCAGCGGCGGTGGCAGGGACGTCTTTGTTTACGCCGTCACCATCACCATTGTCTCCGCCTCCGCCTCCGACGTGGTGAGCAAGGCCGTCACCACCACCACCACCACCAACGCCACCACCACTACCACCACCTCCTCCGTTGTTATCGTTGATATTGTCCGTGGTGTTACTCCTGCTGCTGATGTCGGTCTCTGTAGGCTCTTGCCAATTTAGTGGATGCAGAGGTAGGGTGGTCGGGTCGTCTGGTCCGCCGCTGGGAGGGTGAAGGACCGCTACCGACGGAACGCTAGCCCGTCCAAGGAAGGCCCTTCACAGACGGAGGTAAAAAGTGATGAGAGAGAAAAAAAAAAGTTTTTTATTTTAAATTTAATCCGCGACCGAATTATTACACACAGCTTGCAAAGATGATTTTCCAAAAATGGGCTGCCACAGCTGGGCTTTTTTTTAAAATATATATTTTTATGAAATTCATCTCGGCGGATGAGAAAACAAACAAACGATCTGGTCGGAAGTATAATTATCGTTTGATATTTGACATCAGAGTCCAAAATAGCCTCTTTTCCGGCCAGAGCGGTACAAAATAGGTGCGAGTAAATATGTCCGTTTAACTGTGTTGTACAGCAGCAGTAAAGAAAACGATATTTTGGGTTGCCCATGAAAAAGGTTTCGTATAGTCTCGGTGCTGCAGTAGATGACGTCATGTATCTGCGTGTGTGTTCTTCACATTAAACCGTTCTTTCTACCCGTCGACATCCGGCACACCCAGTCAATGTCCGTGCCGATTCTTCGTCCTAGAGAGATAACAAGCTTTTTGTGGTCACGGAACCACGACAAAGAGATACTACAATGTAATGTAGTAAGGAGAACAGACTATGCAATGCCATGTACGACAGGCACGGCATACACATACATGCTAACACTCCAGTATCTACGTATCGACATACACATGCTAGTAATCCAGAAGCGTATATATACCTGGTATGATAGATACCGAATTTTGTTTTATCATCCCCCAATTGCGCTAAGGCCGATGCTGCATGTTCAACATTTTTTGTGTCGTTGAGCTTTCCCCACCATAGTTATAATCAAGTAAAATCAAGTCCCAGCCGGGTTAAGCTACGACGCAATCACTGTCACACCACAAATTCACGTTCACCCTATCCATGTATATACGAATATTATAAATACCAGGTATGTGCTTCTAGGAAAAATCTTGGAAATTTCCACTTCATAATTCGTCCCTTTCGCTTTCAGCTATGGTTATCACCAGGGATGCATGTTATATACGCGTTACACGTACGCTCGCGTTCGCAAAACCCACTCGCCGTTCACAAAGTTTCTTGCCGTTCGCGGAACTAAAAACATAACTCCTGATGATGGGAAATGCCTCCTTATATACTGGAAGCCTCCTGTTTTCCCTCTGAAAGGGGGTGATATTGTTCCATCCCCTGTATGAATGCCTTTCGAGATCCGCGGTTGCCGTTCGCGGGCACCGTTCGCATGTTTTGGCCAATTTCGTTCGAACGCTGCTAGCTGTAACACGCAGCTCTGGTTATCATACACATGTACCTGGCGTTTTGATTATTCCTTCGAACGAGTCAGTCCAACGGTTATATACCCAGTTTTGGAATTGATATAGCGAAACGAGTGCATAGCACAATATGTACACGGGATGCAAACGTGCCAGCCCGAGCGACCACCGGTCCGGAAACGAGAACGAAACGAGCGTATGACAGCAAGCACAACACACGATATATATGCAGTACATAATAACCGATCGTCCATGGGATCGAATCGTTGCTCACCCTCGTTTGGTCCCTGCAAAGTCCATGTCATACACATCGATGTGCAGCCGGCACGTGCTCCGGTCCAGCGGAAGCCGAAGGGAAAACACCTCCTTCTCGCCGTCCCACCGCGGGTCCTGCGTGTTGTACAGCGTCGACGTCGATCCGGCTGTGTCTCCGTTCCAGACAACGAAGCATTTGGGGTCGGAGCGTCCGAGTCGGTCGGCCTGTCCTCCCATCGGCGGTATAATGTATAACCACGAGACGCGACGGGGCGGAGCACGGAGATAAATTAAGACGCAGACGCTTGTTTTTACAAAGGATGAACCAATGGGCTACCGGTAGTCAGCGCTTCGTGGGTAGTGGGTGCTATGTAACCAACACCAGACCATGAAACGGTTTGAATCGGAGCGTCCGAGCTGGTCGGTCTGCTCTCCCCCATCAGTGATATCGTAAAATACCGCGATTCGAGACCGGGTGGGTAGATGGGTGGGTGGGTGGGTGGATAGGTCGGTGGGGCGAAGAGAAAATTCAGGTGCAGACTACGAAATAGCTTGGGATCGGAGTGTGCAAGCCGGTCGACCTATTTGTTTTTCCCACCGGTGATATCGTAACATGCCGCGAGGCGAGACGGGGGTGGGGCAACGAGGGAGTCAGACGACCGCAGGCGTGTGTATCGTAGGCGCGTAAAGCACACGGCAGGCCGGCCGTATTTTAAGCGCCTTGCCTGTGTCGAAACATTCAAAAGAGACAAGGGAATGCCTCAAACAAGCAAACAGGGCTAAAAGTTAGCACAAAGGCGATGCATGTGTCGAGTACCATGTACAAGGGTCACAGTTTCAGCCCACTCGTCTGCGTCACATTTGTGTTCAAAATTAGACAATGGAAATGGCTCGAACAAACAGAGCTAACAGACTAAACCTGAACGCGATACAAGTATCGCGCGTAAATGTTTACTTAGCCCAGAAATACTACTTGAACGCGCTACGTAGTTGCCGCTTTTACTTGTATACCTTCCGTAATCCCGCCGCGGCGTGCACCCGAAGCGTGACGACTCCTTTCCCGGGTCGTTGACCGCTGGCGGTACTTCTAATAGCTTTGCCGAGCCAAACGTGCACAGACCCAATTGACTCCGGAGGTCGCCCATGCCCCTTCTTGCCCTTCCCTCGACCCTTTGGTTTCGTCCCACGAAGCGTCTTCTTGAACAGTCCACCACCCCACGAAGACCCATCTCCTTTATTCCGCTTGGTGCTAGCGGGGAGGGACTCGGAAGTCTTCTTGCCGCGCAGGTCTTCCTCGGCACGTCCTGCGGCGTCGTTATCCGCACGGTGCCGACTTAAACCACCGGTAGGCACTTTATCGCGGTTGACGCTCTCTTGGAGGGCAAGCCGTACGTCACCCGGGGGGTGGTCGACGTAGTGGGAGGGCACAGTCGCGGTACCGAGCAAGTCCTGGCTCCCTCCGATTGCCCTTTTGCTCCACACCGAGATGGTTAAGTCGCAACCGGGGAACAGCGCAGGCTTAAGGGTGGTCAGATCGCCATCGGGGGGGGGTAGGGCAGACTCGTCGTGTGGATGTTGGCAGTCTCCTCCGTCTGACCGAATCGTCTTCGCTCCCGGTTCTTCCCCGTCTCCGGCAGCGGTGGTGGTGGTCGGCGGTGGCGGTGGCGGTGGCGGTGGTGGTGGTGGGGGCGTTTTTGAGTGGTGAGATGGGCAGGCGGAACCGTTCCTCGGGTTGTTCCCAGGAAAGTCCAGCGGTGAGCTTTTGTAGGCGGGTCTTGCCGACCTCGCGCTGGCCCGCTTCGATCACGCAGTAGCATTGGCATTGACCGAGCCAATTGGTCTGCACCTCAACACGTGAAGAAACACGGGAACGGGAACGGGAACGGGAACGGGAACGGGGGATCAGTGAGGGGGCTCTATAAAAGGAGGGTATATAGAGTGCAACAAAGTAAATGAAAATATAGAGATAGAACCATCAGCTACTTTGAAAATCGTACTTCGTATACGGGTCTAAAGGAGTTCAAGTAATAACGAGTGGTTGTTTTTTTTCATAGGAGATGATACCGCATAGTAAAATGTCGAAGAAATATTTAATGGTTCTCTTCTTCTGTGGTAGGGGGAGAAAATGCAGGGCATTCTCTCCGTTTCCTATGAATAGCGAATGCCGACACATTATCACCTCTCTGATGTCGTCGATCCCTATCACACGAATCAGCAAGTCCTGTGGCTCCGGTGCAGTCGCGCCAGCTTGAGAGCTTTCTTCGTGCAACGAGGCCACCTCCATTGTTCCTACGCTGGCACTGACGGCACCCAGGCTGTCAACTTCATTCGTCTCGTCCTCGTCCCACACGACCCCCTCCCATTGCTCCTCCTCCTCCTCCTCGTTTGCTTTGATCGTATCTCCCACAGCCACCCTCGATCCCACTCCTGCCTCATAGGCTTCTTCTCCTGGCGGACTGTTTGCACCACCAGCACCAGCAGCTGCCTTCCGGGCACGAGCCGTGATTGCTCCGTCCCGACCACCGGGCGATCCTCGTGCGTTTACCGTGCCACCACCACTACCGAGCCTATTGTTGGCAGCGGCGCTTTTGTGAGTATGCGCGCTATTTCCTCGACCTGGTGCTGATGGCGAGTCTGGCGCGGCTCGAGAGGGAGAAGAGGTGATGATGCCTCTGTCCTTGGTGGCTGCTCTCTTACCCGCAGCAGGAGTAGCAGCAGCAGCAGCAGCAGCAACTTCTCCTTCACCTTCCCCACGCGAGCCGGCGCCGTCTTCAAGAGAGATTCTTAGCACCCCTTGCACGAGCTTCTGCTTCGATGGATGGAGCTCCGCGGGAGGCTTACGGGTCAAGACGAGCTCCTGAGTGCCCGGCATGGCTGGAGGCTCCAGAAGCTGCTGCGATTCAAGGACAACCTGTCGACATTGTTGGATCGCACGAAGGAGGGAGGAACGAGATACAGTTTTGTTTTTAAGGAATCGTGACTATTAACGGCCAGCGCTATATGCACTAAACCCCACGATGTAACAGCCTATGCTCAAGGTTATTCACGGATGGTTTCACAATAATAAGGTTCTACGAGGGTTTGCTCATAGTAGGCGTTTCTTGTTGGTGGGCCCCATGCTGCAGGGTTCGAACGATAATCGGTACCGTAAAACACGCAAGATGGGACGAATTTCACAGCCAAATTTCTCTAAAACCAGGAGGGGGGGGGGCGCATTCAACGAAAATGGCGGCCTTGGCAAAGGTCATCTCGTCGAGATATTTCTTCCGTAAACACGCTGCTCGGGGTTTGCACTCTCCCCGTTGTCGATAAAATCAGCTTCAAAATAACACATTAGTCCGAGGGGATGTGCTGAATTTCGTGTTGCCAGTATACACTCGTTCCTGAGCCGAGGAGTATACTAATAGTCGGTAATAGTCGTGGTCGGAAATAGTCAGTAATAGTCGGAAATAGTCAGTAATAGTCAGTAATAGTCAATAACAGTCTGTAACAGTCAGTAATGGTAACTAATAGTCAGTAATAGTCGGAAATAGTCAGTAATAGTCAGTAATAGTCAGTAATAGTCAGTAATAGTCAGTAACAGTCTGTAACAGTCAGTAATGGTAAGTAATAGTCAGTAATAGTCAGTAATAGTCAGCAATAGCCAGTAATAGTCAGTAATAGTCAGTAATAGTCAGTAATAGTCAGAATAGTTAGTATTACGTAGTCAGTAACAGTCAGTAGTAGTCAGTAAAACGAAGTTTGCACTAGTCATTAACAGTCAGTAATAGTCTGTAATAGTCAGTAAAAGTCAGTAATAGTCAGTAATCATCATTAACATTCAGTAACAATCAGTAATAGCCAGTGATAATCAGTCATACATATTTTTTTGGGGGGTGAAAAGTGCCTCGTACCCCTATCGTGGGGCGCGTTGGTTATACCTGCCCCAAGAAGCTCCCTTTACCCCGCGGCAGGTCCTCTCCCCAAACCTCAATAACCAGAGGACGTGCTTCTTCCGCGGAACGGTTCGGAAAGGCAAGCCGGAACCTGTTCTCGTCCCAAGTTGGCTCGTGAGTGCCCAGGCAGGTTTTTGTGCGCCCCAGCTCCACCCCTCTCCATTTGACGACGCAGTACGAGTCAGGTTCTCCGGTGCTAACAAATAAGGTGAAGGGTAAAATAGCAATCAATGGGGAGGAGTCGTTGGCTGGGTCACATCAGCGCACTTCGACGCAAACCGATGAAGGAAAGAGGGCTGAGTATCCCCTCTTGGTTTGAATGCACAAGGCACGAACCGCAGTGGGGAGGGGGGGGGGTGAGAGCCTTCTATATATGTGACCCCGGATCTCTTGACTTACGACTAGGAGGGAGGGAGGGAGAAAAAAAACGCGAAGACAATAAATGGGATGAAAAACAAGATCAGAGCAGGAAGATCACGGCCACCGATGCACGTTTTTTTTCGTAGAATTGGTGGGGAAGTACCACATTTAGCATATCATCTCTCTAGAAACGAGAATAATTGTTGAATGCCTTGAGTTGAAGAAGTACTTGTATAGACTAATTCAGTTTTTACGTCGTACATAGGCTACATTGTATCCCTATGAATCGTCTCTTAATACACGTTTCAATTGATCGGTTAATTAATGGGTTAAGTTTGAATGGATTCAGTTTTTCATCTTAACTTCATTTTAATTGACTAATATAATCTTGATCTGTTGCTATTGCCTCGCATTCATTGCATTGCAGTCCCACCGTCTTTTTTTGTTTGGTTTTAGTGGTTTTCTAAACTGTGCTTGGAGAGGATGTCCCGAAAAAAAAACGAGGTTGCAAAACAACCCCACTACGACACAAAAACTGCTCTGTCGACCATATTCACTCACGAGGTGGGCTTCGCCAAGCCAGATGCCCCGCGGACAACCAGCACCGCGTGCCCCCGCACCTCCTCCTCCCCCGCCCCATCTTGACCAACCTCCGCCCACTCCAGCTTAAGCACAAGCTGACCCATCGGGCGGGGCTCTTCTGTCACCTCTTCGTGTTCAATCCCGCCCTTTCTCTTGTCCTCCTTCTCTCCAAGGCTACAAGCGTCATCGTCGGTATTTCGTCCCGCCGAAAAAAGCTGGACAAAGTTGTAGCCGTCCCTTGCAGCGTCGAGCTCCAGCGACGCGGAGGCAAGTACGATCTCGGTGGACGTTACTCCCGCCTCTGCCTCCGCCACCACCACCGCCGCCGACATTTTTCGACCAGTGGCAACAGCAGCAGTGTCATTTCTGCTGGTGCTGGTGCTGCTGCTGCTGCTCCTCGTCTCTACCCTTGCGATAATCTGGCACCGGAGCTTGGTCACGCTTCGATCGACGCGGAGGCAGTGGTGACCCTCATGCCACTGGGGTGCGCAGGAACCCCCACCGAGTTGTCGTTGCCGTTGTTGTTGTTGTTTCACGTGAAACGGTGCGGTGCGGAAAGCGGGGCCACCTTGTTTTCCCGCGGAAATCCTTACCGTAACCGAGACGACTTTTTCCTCCGTGCCTGCACCAGACGACGATGGCGACGAAGACGACGTCCTCCTGTAGAATTCTGAGTTAAAAATAAAACAACGGGAAGTACACGGTCGCGACGCGCGCAGCACATAGAACAGGTTCGTTTATGGTGTTGGCGTGATGGTAGACCGTGGAGTAGTAGTACGTACACAATTATGAGCGATCAACGTTGCCGCTCACGCTACACATTAACGAATTTCCCACTGCTACAGTATATACCTCAAAGTCAACAATGAATCACTTTCACCCACCCATAGATACTCTTTTATATACGACGGAAGATCATAGAAAATAGGACCTACGGTACACACAAAAACCTATATATTTACCTATTTTTACTAACAACATTTGGTCCTATTTACTATGGCCCCCCGTTAAATAGTTGTTCCTGTCTTCCATATGTTTCGAACCACACACACACGCGCGGATGGATGGTTTGAAGACAAACCATAATATCGAAAAACAAAAATGATTACTACATATCTTGCCTGCCATCGCCGGTGATAACTCTGCCGATGTAACCCCCACTTGCAGGTTCCGGCATGGCTGCTCGCCGCTAAGAGCGTGTCCGGGAACGTCGGTGGGCATCTGCAGACGCTTGGTGACCACGAACAGGCTCCCGTCAGAAGGGTCGATTTTCCATACTTCTGCGCCAGAGGAGGAGATGACAGCGCCCTCGACGGCCTAATCCCGCGTAAAAGGAAGGGAGAGGGGGGGGGGGGGAGGAGGCACAGCAGTGATGGATGGAGTTATGGTCAGGATTTGTTGATCAAAATGTTACAAATAGATACAGTACGTCAGCTGTGAGTTCGACCAATTGAATGGTTAGGTGGGCGGGGAGGGGAGGGGGCACAGTGGTGGGGTTATGGTCAATATTTTTTATCAAAAATATAATACAGAAATAAATACGTCAGCTGTAAGTACGACCGATTTCGAGTCATTGATACTCACCATTGCAAGCTTTTCCATGCATAAACATCTTCAAAAATAAAAACGTCAGCTGTGAGTCCGGCCCATCGAGTGTTTGATACTCGACTCTTCAAGCTAAATCATACGTCGTGCCAAAAACAACTCAAGATTGTACACCGGTATGGGTTTTGTATTATACTGTAAGGCGGTTTGCTTGCACATGAAACCGCTACTACGGGGGGCCATAGTAAAAAGGACCACAACATGTTGAGCGGTAAAAATAGGTAAATATATAGGTTTTTGTGTGTACCGTAGGTCGTATTTACTATGCCCCCCGTGATAATAGGGCAGGCAGCTTCGACGCTTGTGATGCGAGGGATGGAATTTTCTCAGGATTTTTCCTCTGTTCCGGGGAGGCTAATGTAGTAAGAAGTGATCAGAACCCGCGATAGACACTAAAAATCATCTATTCTCCTATGTTTACATACCAAATGTGGTTTGGATTACTATGGTACGTTCTTCTGTGACTGTCTACCCGAACAGCGCTATATATATAGTCTGGTGGTCACTCGAGAGCCCACAGGTACACCAAGCTAAGCAAGAATTATAAGAAGGAGATAGAGCGAAGGTAACAAAAGGGATGGAAAAATAAAAATAAAATAAAAATAGTGTACACATTGCTGTCTCTGGGAGTTGTCACACCACTAAACAAATCAAGTCATTCGAAGCTGTCATCCCCATGCAAGAAAGTCCGCCTCACAACAAGCGGCTATTAGTAGAGGGTGCAGATCACCCTCCATGCGACTCCCTCAATACCGGACGTTTCACTTCGCGCTTGGTGCAAAGCAATCAACGCCTGCCTGGCCGGTGAAAACCCGCCGTGCTCCGTCCCGGCGTTATAGGGGTGCGAGGGTCTATGGTCATACGAGTACGGCCATGTATGATGATAAGTGCACCCCTACCCCCTCTCCCACCCTCTTGAGCTCGGTGTCTGTGGTAGCTAAGAGCAACGCTATGCAGCTATTACTGACTGTTGGTTTGAAGCGATAACCCGTACAGTACGGGCCGTCCGGCAACATGAAACACTCAATCTGGGCAAGCGTTAGGACCTTGTCGTGACAGACACCGTCCTCGAGCCAACCTTGAGCATTCAAGGCTATTACAAACCTGGTGCATACATACCCGGTAGGACTTAGTGTAGCGCTCGCCGCTAAAGAGCACGACTCCTTCATCCATGTTTTCTTAGCCGCCCCCCCCCCAAAACGTGAGTCTTTGTTAGTACTTATTATTTGTTTTTGTTGTTGTTATCGTTGGACCTATACTGTACTACTAGCAGCAGCCTTCTTAATCGACGCTGACCGAATGGGCTTGTAGGTTATTAATCGACGCTTGGCTGAGTAAGGTACTACTACAGTAGTAGAGTTATCACATCGGACAGAACACTGATGACCCACATTTCGATCATCTAAATCTTTCAGGGCAGATGTATTCCTGATCTGTATGATCTGTAGGATCTGGCTTATGTAGCCGGGTGGGAGCCGTATAATCTGCAAAACCTAGCCCATGAATCCTGGGTTGGATCTGTACTTATTATTCAACGGCTCGATAGGATCTAAAGTATCTAGATATTGATCTATCGGTGTGAAAACTGACCTTGGCGGTCGCGACGAGGACATCGATCAGCGAAGATTCGAAGCTGCGACCCGACCGGGCCACCATGTTAACTGCACACCGTCGTCTGTCGCAGCAGATGACCTTGCCGAGCGCTCTTCAAAACACATATATGATTGCGGGCAGTTGACACGGTGACGAGGGAAAGAAGCGGGGGGGGAATGTCGAGTTTTTTTTTTTGTTCAGTCTACGTGCGCAAGGCAAAATCCCCCATCCATCACCCATCAGTTTAGCCTATATACGCACAGCAAAAAATCACCATATTTCACCCCCTGCAATTCAGCCTATGCAGGGCTCTCTCCTTCGGGATTGTGGCTGGCTTGAAATACCGGCGGGGGAGGTGTCGCAAGCTGAAACGGGAGAACGCAGCAGGCGTTCGTCACACCAGCTACTACTCGCACGTATAGCCACCGGGCGAAATCGAAGAACATAAAACAAAAACTTGAAAGCTGAAGGAAAAAAAAAATAGCCACCGGGCAAGCAGCATTGACCAGCCCGAACGAGTTTAATAGTTAGTTCGGGAGAGTAACTATTGCGGAGGGCCAAAGTAAATACCAAGGTAGGACCAAATATTGTCAGTAAAAATTAGGAAATACTTTCGTGGTTTTTTGTTTGTGTGTGTACTGTAGGCTCTATTTACTTTGGCCCCCCGTAGTACGTGTACTGTAAGAACGTGTGAATATAAACAAAATCAACACAAAACCTGACGCGCGTGGCTTCCTCGTCTTTTTCCTACCTTGCCTACTCAGCGACGGAACAACCTTCTGAAATAACCGAAGCGATTTTCCCCTGATATCGAGATATCTGTATGTATACAGCGAGAAAGTATGTGGCCGATATATCGAAAGTTATCCCCGACCCCCCCTCCCCTCCCCCCGCACCATAATATCGCCCCCTATCATACCTCGCGGCCTCCGATACCATTCGCACGACACCGGCTTCCGGCTGGGCGACGCCCTCACTTTGGCTGTTTCCCATCTGTTCGAAGGTGTCCATCCCTACCACTCCGATCGAGCTCGANCCTCCCCTCCCCCCGCACCATAATATCGCCCCCTATCATACCTCGCGGCCTCCGATACCATTCGCACGACACCGGCTTCCGGCTGGGCGACGCCCTCACTTTGGCTGTTTCCCATCTGTTCGAAGGTGTCCATCCCTACCACTCCGATCGAGCTCGACCCTAGGTGTCCCTCGACTGGCACGCACACGAAGGGCCATCCCACGTGCCCGTTGTAGTCGAACACCTTGGGTATCGACGACGTCGATGCTGCCTTATCAGCAGCTATTACTGCTACTGCTGATGCGTCTCTTTGCGCGTCGTCGCCCGTACCAGTCTCACTACTCGTACCAAGCGTATCAGATAAGTGTTGTCGCTCGAGCGCCAATCGGTCGCGGTTCAGTTTGCCCCTGAAAGCTTTTTGCAGGATAACGGCTCCCTCTTCCAAAGACCGTTCCACCACCGGCGATGTTTTTCCCTTGTGCGCCGAGGCGTGTTCTTTCGTTTGACTTGCCGCTGGCTTATCCCTGCCGTGGGATTGCTGTTTGTTTTCGTGGCCGTTCTTCCCATCCGCTGACATGCGGTCCCGTCGACGCGGAGGGTATATCAACGAGGAAAGGTGTCGGGGCCCGACGCAAGAAAAGCTAACGCCTTCCCCTCGCTTCAGCTCTCTCCCGGCCATCGACGACGTCCGCGTGCAAGCAACGTACCGGATGGTTTGCCCGCCGCTGTTCAAGAGCCCGAGGTAGACCGACACGCCCGGGAGAGCTATCTCTAGCGCCCGCAAAACTCGTCTGTAGAGATCGCCGTAGGCGTGCCCGCTTGCGTGGTCGTCACCATCGTCGCCATCTTCTTCGTCCTCGTGCTCGTCGCCACCACTAGGGTGACGGCCACGGCCTCCCTCGCCCCCGTCTTCGCTTTTACGCTCTGCGCCTGGCATCACCTTTTCCACGTTATCTGCGCTTCCAATGCCCTTCATTCCGTCACCGTGTTCCGCTCCCTTCTTCTCCTCGTTCTCCCCGTTCTTGATAGCCGCTTCTCTGCTGCGGGTGCGGTCCCACGCCTCGCAGATCTCGTGGACCCTCGTCAGCGCGACTCTGCGCTGCTCGACGCGCATCGACTCCGCCCTGACCTCTCGGAGGAGACGTTCAGCCTCAGCCGCAACGATGCGCATGAACAGCTCGTCTTCTCGGGGAGACTCCGCAGCAGCATCATCAAACCCTGCTGCTTGTTCTTCTTCTTTTTTTTTACCGCTACCGTCGCCTCTACTCTTACCTCTAGGGGGCTGACGCACCGGGCGGGGGCGGTGAGTAACGATCGCGTGTCTCGACGCTACCCGCGGGCCGACCCACAGTTTCCCGAGCCGCACGCCGATGTCGGAGAACGGAGCCACCGCGAGGGAGCGCGCTCGGGGGCAGCACGCGGGAAGCGAGGCGTAGGTGAGTTCGAGGACGTCTTCGTACGCGATTCGAGGGATGGAGTCTCCGGGAGTGACCGGAGCATGCCACGTCCGCGCCGACCCCTCCGCATTAGTCATGTAGACAACCGAGACCCTAGGGTTAGGACTTTCATCGATCCTAGGATCACCACCGTCGCTTTTTCCCATCACAATCGAGAGCCTGGGGTTTACATCGTCGACTATCCTAGGGCCATCGCCGTCGCTTTCTCCCACCACAACCGAGAATTTCGTTGGGTCATCGTCTCCGTCTCTGTCGTCGTTTTTGCTTTGTTTCGCCACCGATGGTTTCGGCGGCGACATCGAAACGATACTGTTTTCTTGACCGGGTGTGTGCGGTAAACAACGCGGTGGCGGCTGGAAGAGCGTGCGGTTTGCAGCAGCCGCCGCCGTCATGGCGCGACGTCTCCAGTCGAGGCCAACCTGTGGGGTGACTCGAATAACAATTTCGGACGACCGAGGCGATTTGGTCCCGCTTTTCCTTCTCTTCTCCTCCTCCTCCTTCTCCTCCTTCCGCATGGTTATTTCTTTTTTACGTCCACCAGTAGTAGTGGCAGTAGTGCCTCGGGCTTCCGCTGACGCGGCAGCGCTAGAGCGAGTCGACCCAGCAGAACGTAGCAGCGGTAGAGAGAGTCGGCCTGGTTCGGAAAGCACGAGAGTGCCGGGGCTTACGCTCGCCGAGGCGAGGAGTCTGCAGCGTGACGATGCCGCCGTCGCAATGTCGTAGACTTCTTCTTCTTCTTCTTCTTCCTCATCGTGTGAAGGACAATCTTCGTTACAAAGTTCGTCGTCGCTCCTTCCCGAGATTTCCCAGATCTCGAAGACAAGTTGGAGTGGTAGCCCCCCCCTGTACTGGTGATGCCCTGCCAGCGCCACTTCGAACTTTGCCGCCTGCTGTTCCCATGAGACCTTTCCAATCATCAGCATCATCATTCTGTTTGTCGCTGCTTCTTCCTCCGATGTCGTAGCCTTCGTTGTCGTAATAGTGTCCATGCCAGCGTTGTTGGCGTCAATCTTGGAAGCTCGGGTCCGGCCAATCTCTCTTCCGTCTTCCTTCACGAGACAGAAAACCCTGCTGTGTTTTGGTGGGAGCGAGGAGCAGGCAGGCGAACGGGTGTGGTTGCCAGGAGTTCTCGGGTTTTGTGGTTGACCGTCAGTAACTTTAGCTGAAATATATCATGCTTTCAGTCTCCGCACAATGTACATGGTGCGATTGTCTCTGCCTGTCGGTAGGAATCGATCTACTTCAAACAAAGTTTGCTTTTTTTCATTATTTTAACTGAAACAAAAACACCAATAATCCAAAAACAACGCGCAAGTTTGTTTTTAGGCCTTTGCGCTAAACCACTGTCGGGATCGTGACTACATACACATAGCTTGGTCGACCGTCAATGTTTGTTGTCTCCTGTCTCTTCGGTGTCCACAATATTAACTGGCGATAGCTTTTCAGAAATGGTTCGAAATACTACGAGCATTCTCTTAAACAGCACCACACGCCGTCCGAAACTACTATACCAGGTACCTGGTATATACGTGTTGGGCGGAGGCATAGTAATAAGAACCAAATATGGTGCGTAAACACAGGGGGATACCTGGTTTTTGGGTCCATCGTGGGTTTTGATTAATATTCTTACTACATTAGCCCACCCGGAATAGGACTGCGAGTATGGCATGCCTTATTGACTGGACTTCACGGCTAGTCATTGGTAGCTGCAGATGAGTTGGTGAATTGTTTATACATAGGGCTGTGAGTAAGGCATATGCCTTATCAGTTGGATTTCACGCGCCAGCTATTAGTACTATTAATAGTTGCTGCAAGGTGAGCTGGTGATTTTTTAAGGGCTGTGAGTTTAGGCGTGCCCTTATTTTGGCTGGACTTCACGGGTAATTATTTGGTTGGGTGGTCAGAACATGTCAACCAACTAACGGACTTCACGTTTTATCCGCTAAAAGAGCACATACATGTCGAGCCACAAAAAACGTCATACAGACTAGCAGGCACATATCAAACGACCCCACAGAACTAGCTGTAGCTCCTAGCCAACTAGTATAACCATTACAGGGGGGACATAGCAATCAGAACCAAGTATCATTTACAAATATATGGGGGATATATGGTTTTCGGGTCCATCCGGGGTTCTGAATGGCCTTCCCCCCGTGATGTTCGGCTAGTTGTACTCCACCAACTCACATTCCCTCTGCCCAAGAAGCAAGAAGTGAAGCGTGGGATAAACGGCCCAATGGCCTTACAAAAATAGTGGACTGTATATCGAGTCCATACGTGTATGGAAGGAAATGAGCGTTAAAGCAAAGGGGTGGGTGGTACAGTAGTGCCGACGACAGGAGGCGTTTCCACCCTTCCATTCCATACTACCTAAAAAAAAAAAGAACGAACGAACTGTCGACAAGATGCCAAAACGGACACACACACTTTTTTTCCGAGTATGGCAGACCGTTAGCCACGAGCACCTCCACCGTGACACAAGAATGAGTGAAGTCCGACGCCAGGCTCTCCCCACCCCGCCTGAGCCACAGCTGGAAGCTTAGCGACCCCCTGGCGGCAAGGTTGCTGGTGTCGCTCCCTCGGGAACGCCTCGGGCGCAGCGGACGAGACACGACTAAGCCGTGCGCCACGTGGGGCACGAAGTCTCCCGACAACATCACCTGGTCGCGAGCAACAAGCAACGCCGTATTATATTCGGTAGACCTTGTTTTTGATTCAATATTGATGGAGAAGAAAATGGACTGGTTCTTGCACCGTTGCGAGTCTCCACTTTCTATGTATCTTACCCCAACATTTTGTTTTAACTCAGAATATCTGTCAGGGGGCAAAATAACCGTATCACTTTTTAAGACAAAAGTCCTACAACAAAATCGTTACGCTAGCGTCCCTTGAGGGGCTGTGCGTAAAACTCCTTTGTTCTTTGTATGCACATCAACTGTTTGCCACATTGACCTACAATCACGAGGAAGGGGGTGCTCAATCCAGACCAGTCTGTCAGAAGTAGTGTTTTTGTAAGCTTAGAAATGGTCCCTTCAGTAGTGAGATAGATGTGGGCCATTCGTTTTGGCGCAGCATCGCACGACAGAATAAACTACTTTCTCGAAAAAACATATCGCGTTACAAAACAAAAACGGCTTGTTACTGGCCCTACGCACGGTAAGCAGCAGCAGCAGCAGCAGCAGCAACACCAGCAAAAGCAAAAGCAGCGGCAGCAGCAGCAGCAGAAGCAGCAGCAGCAGCAGCAGCAGCAGAAGCAGCAACAGCAGAAGCAGCAGCAGCAGCAGCAGCAAGCGCCCTCAATCAATATTTACCTGCCCAAGATGGTCTCCACGCTCTCCCGTCGTTCCGCGCGCCTCCCACAGGTCAATCTCTACCTCCACCTCGCGGCGCTCGAAGCACTCCTCTGGCAGCGGAATAGTGCACGACGAGCCTCCGCCCCGAGCGGTCCATACGTGGCTGGCATTCTCAGTCCCCGAGGCGGCGGCGGCGGCGGCGGCGGCGGTTCGCCTCGACAAGACGGGGGTGACGGTGTCGGTCTGGAGTAGTTCCGTCCCCCGGAAGGAAAAGGTCGCGAAGAGTGGCGCGGCCGGCGCGGTCAAGTTGGTAGCGCTCATCAAGCGTACTTGAACCTGCACCGGGGAGGGGGAGGGGGGGGGAGGGAGATGTACTCATGTCGTGCACGGCCGTAGTCGTATGACCATAGACCCTCGCATCCCTACAATGCCGGGACGGAGCATGTCGGGTAGGGGGGGGGGGGGGGGGGGGGGGGGGGGGGGGGGGGGGGGGGGGTACTCGTGTCGTGCACGGCCGAAGTCGTATGACCATTGACCCTTGTACTTCATTTTCATGCATGGCCGTAGTCGTATGACCGTAAACCCTCGCATCCCTACACATACCGGGACGGAGCACGGGAGGGGGGGGGGGTGCACTTCATTTTCATGCATGGCCGTAGTCGTATGACCATATACTCTCGCATCCCTACAATGCCGGGACGAAGCACGGGGAGGGAGGGGGGGTGTACTTCGTTTTCATGCATGGCCGTAGTCGTATGACCGCAGACCCTCGCATCTCTACAATGCCGGAACGGAGCATGTCGGGTTTTCACCGACCAGGCACAGACATTGATTGCTTGCACCAAGCGCGAAGCGAAACGTGAGGTGTTGGGCGGGTCGCATGAAGGGTGAGCTGCATCCTACTAAGAACCGCTTGTGGGGCGGACTTGCACATGGATGACAGCTTCAATGAGTTAATTTAACTTCCGGTGGGGCCACTTCCAGAGCCGGGGGGGGGGGGGGGGTGTACTTCATTTTCATGCATGGCCGTAGTCGCATGACCATGGGGGGGGTTATTGACATACAAATATATATGGAGGAGTTGGGTGCTCAGTTTTCTCGTGGTGGTCAAAACCCTCGACGATAGTCTGCTACGCGACTAAAGGAACAACATCATGGCGCTTAACCTCATGGCGCTTTGAACTACTTCGTGTAATTTTGAACCTAAAATCGGGGATGCAAGAAAGGCATCCCCGGAGTGGGAGAAAGCCTGCCGGAAGTACAGAAGAAATAAACCCCATTGGACGAAAGAAGCAACCCATTGGCATTTGCTTCGTAGTTGAGAGAGTAGCTAACGGATAGGGAAAACAGACCATCCCGCCAGCCCATCATTGTGCGTGAGATACGCCGACAACGGCATAACTGCTGTGCAGCAGAAGCACACAACGGTATATACGAATAGCTTGTATATATATATTTGACAAAAAACAGCTAAAGCTGAGATAGAAAATTGCCTCTCTATTTATGTCAGGCACAAACTTTCCTCTCTATATAGTCAGGTACACGCATTATTTGACAATCGTCTTGCAAATTGCCTACCTGCAAGCCTCGGTCGCTGTTGCTCTTGTCCAACTCCCCGGCGTAGTCGAAGGTTCGCCAGGGGAAGAGCGAGAAGAGCAAGTGTCCTCTCACGAGGCCCTGGTGCTCTAGCGGCAGTATCTGCGCGCATTGCATGTGCCGAGCAAAACCGATTGTTGACGCAAAGTCGGCACGATCTAAAGAGTGTGTGTGTGACAATATAATGGGGGACACCACCCAAGGCCTGGCAGAGTTGGGGCGATTACTTGTGTAATCGTGAACCTTCATCGCATGTTTTTGTATCAGCAACCCGCAAGGGCTGGTAGAGTTGGTGGGTGTACTTGTGTAAATCGTGAAGCTTCCTTCATCTCAACGTTTTTGTTGCAGCAACCCGCGAGTGCACCGTACGAAAAAAAAACTTGTGCGTCGTTTCTATTCGACGGGATTACTAATAGATAACTACCAGGTAGCTTTTAGTCGTGAAATGCTCCCGGCTCGCTGCCCTAGGGAAGAACTAGCCCATGAATACGACTGACTACAACCGTAGCTGAGTCGGAATGGACAACCGGGCCAAATTGGGTTTAAACAGCTCACATCAAAGTTGTGACTTACACAATCATACGCCCCTGTCTGAAAACGAACTCGCGCAATCAATGCGAGACATGGGATGTGTGATTACTTTCTCGGCCGCGAAGACTAGCATAATAAGCAGAGCCAGTACGATGCAAACCCTAGCTAGCGTGCATGGAATCGAGGCAAAAGCAAAGCACCTGAACGCTTTTTATTTCTCCTTCCCTGCACTGTGTGTGCGTGCGTGTTCTTCACATTAAACCGTTCTTTCTACCCGTCGACATCTCCAGCAGCACACCCAGTGTCCGTGCCGATTCTTCATCCTACAGAGATTCAAGACACCTGAATATGAGGATGCGTGCTACATACGATAGAGGTGTACGGGTATACCGTTTTTTGGCCGAAACGTTTTTCTGAAATTATCGAGCCCCTTAGGGTCGTTCTTATCGAGCAACTTTTTTCCAAAAATTCCAAAAAAAGATTTTAAAAAAAAACAGGAAAATCAAGAAAAAACAGGATTTATTTGGAAATTTGGAATTTCAACAGAGGGCAATTTTTTTTGGAAGGCTTCGCATTCCAATATTTGGAAATTATTTTTGGAAAATTCGGAAGTCCTAAAAATTGCGCGAAAAAAATATTTGGAAATTTCGGAAAAAAGTTGCTCGATAAGAACGACCTTTAACCCCAAAATTGTCCGATTTTTTTTCACTCTTGTGTTGCAATACTTTTCATTGTATAGCTACTAGCCATGGTACGGTTCATCTCGGGTATATTCGTTCCACCTAATGTTCTTTTTGTCATAATATTTTATTATATATTTTTGTTTAAATTGATTGGTGCGATTTAAAAGATTGTTTTGCTCCACGTCGTAAACGCAATTTAAACAATTGTTTTTTTATACTTAAGGGCCCGTTTTAACGAAGAAGAAAAAAAAAACAATTTGGAGAAAAAAGTATTCAAATCCGCTCTTCATTGGTCAACACACGCACCAGCACCAAAGATTAGGATCTTGGGGCATACTATGTGGTGCTGGTGCGTGTATTGACCAATGAAAAGCGAATTTGAATTTTATTTTTTCCAAATCGATTTTTTTTTTCCTTCGTTAATACGNGTGTGATATGACTGGGTGAGACACAGAGTATCCCCTTGCAGGTTTGTCTATTAAGCATCCTTGGTGTTACTCACTTTCCGTAGAGTCAAGCGTAGAAGAGAAGCAGCTTATATTAATCCCCGAGCCAGATGACATCTGCCTCGGGATGGGCTTCAAGTATGGCCCACAGATATTATAAATTATAAATACCCCGAACACCGAATACGAATGCCATCCAAGTTATACGAAAACGGATCAATTACCTATGCAGAGGTAATTACCGGCCTTCCTAGCCCATACCATTACATCTAACAAATCTGCTCGCGTTGTGTTTGTGTTTCGAAATCCCGATGGCAGGTCGATGTGCGGCGTCCACTACAGGGGGGACAGCACCGAAGGCATGCTCCTCGGAGAGGTGGTTGGCGTGCGCATGCTGCACCAGGTACGCTCACCCCCCCCCCCCCTTGGGAGGCCTCGTGCTGGCAAGCGCAATGCCTGCCTGGTTGGTGAAAACCCAACGTGCTCCGTCCCGGCATTGTAAGGGTGCGAGGGTCTATGGCCATACGACTACGGCCTTGCACGACATGAGTACACCTTTTTTTTTTTATATCCTCCGGCGGATGGGTAAAAATAAATCTTACGCCCTCCACACTTCCACGTCTCACTTCGTGTCGTGTGTCAATTCACTCCATGCCCCCTCGGAAGTTAGTAAGGGTGGTTTGGGTGGCGATTGCTGCTTGCGGTGACTTCTTTTTCGCGCACCCTTCGTCTTGATTGCATCGACCCTTTACGACAACCTCGTCAAGCCACGAACACACCTCGGATGTGCGCGAGGCGACAACACATTGCACAACCTCTCGGGCATACCACGATTATCTATGAGTAGATCATCTATTAATTGATCCCAACCTGCCGTTCAAAAAAATGCTGCGCAGGATACGTATAGTACAGATCAAACCCACAGGGAAACAACGTGAGCTAGACCGTACAGATCAGGGAGCTATCTGTCCAGAAACATCTAGATCACCGAATTGGTAATCGATTGATATTGTCTGCTCGAGGTGTGCAACATCGACAAGTCTCACTCCTCTAGCTTTTTACCTTCGATGGCTTTCTCCTCAACGGTAACTCCAGCGGCTCTCCGGCCGTTGCCATTTCCTCCATATCTTCTCCGGTGCACCTCAGGGTTGCCTGCGTAGTTTTGGAGCGCACGGTGGGGACACAACGCGTTTGATTCCTCCAACCCTTTCACAGATCGAACAGATAGGTCCTGAGCTACAGTAGATATTCGATTCCTACCGCACGATGTACTGTAGGTATTTAAGGGCAGGCATATTCTTAAGAAATGGCACCTTATAGGGGTGTCGGCATATTGTTTTCGGAGTTCTCTCCTCACATGAGGAGCTCACTATCTCACCCGAATCATGAACTTCGAGCAAGGCTGTTCGGTCAAAACCCGGCCGACATTTGTAAGGAGCTACTTACTACTACTACTGCTGTATCAGGTCCGAAAACAAATACACGAGCAAGAATATCAATTATAATCGATTAGCTACTGCACACAGAGATATAACGATCTACCGCAGACAGACAGGTAAATATCTACTGCAGGCAGATAGATCATGATCTGCACGAGATGTGTCAATTTTTCACCGCTGACGAAACGCAACCAACCCCCTTTCTAGTCCGAAAACAAATACGAGGGCAAAAATGTCCATTATAACCGATTAGCTACTGCAGACAGATAGATAACGATCTACTGCACATAGATAGATCATGATCTGCCCGAGTTGTGTAATATTTTCAACGCCGACGAAACGCAACGAACCCTCTTTTTCTCACCCTGCCTAAGAACGTGTCTTGGTTTCCGACCTTGCGACCGATAACCTCGAAGGACAGCTCGGCGCACAGGTCGTCTGGCAGGATGAACCTATGATACAGTAGTAGCAGCAGTGGGAACAGTGGGAGTAGCAGTAGAACGTACGCGTGCGAGGAGAGGGGAGTTGGGGACGTTGCGAGGATAAGAACGACCGTTCACGACACAGAGACAGAAGAGAGAGAGAGAGAGAGAGAGAGAGAGAGAGAGAGAGAGAGAGAGAGAGCTTACGCCCTCGTCAACCATGCACAAGTCAATTATTATTACGTAGCTCCTTTGAACCACTGCAAAAAAAAAAGTCGACACTAATTCGAAGTTGTTTGTTCCCCTAAAAAAAAAATGGGTGCAGCTCTTAAGGGGGCGCCGTAAAAGAGCGTTAGGTTCGCACCGGGGTGCGATCTCTGCGTTCGTTTTCTCTTAACAACGGTAAGGTGTGCTATCAATAAAGTGTATCGAACGTTATGTTTTCGGAAAGGCTCTCGACCAGCACCTTAGTTCCGAAAAAACACCTTGTTCGGTGTTGGCGACCTTCCCGTCTCTGAAAAACAAAATCGAGCGCTGAAAAACGACGATCGCAGCACCCCTGTGCGATTCCAACGCTCTTTTTATGGTACCCCTTTAAGGGCCGCACTCCCAACTCGGGGACAGACAAACTACTTGGATCTAGACTGAAACGTGTGTTTATGTAGCAGTGGTTTACCATAAGGGGTTAAGACCCCCATCTTATCCCTCAACCCGTCCGCCGGTGGTTCGGACCCATCTCGTTAACGGATCAGCCGCTACCATAACGGAAGACCGTAGTAAACAAGGACCAAATATTGTTCGTAAAAATGGAAAAGAATATTCGTGATCGGGAACCGATATAAGAATAATCTGTAGTTTGTTGTTATAGAGAGAATTTGGCGTCATGGTTCATATTCTTTGGCTGAGCACGTACACTACGTAGCTCACTTGCAGCAACGGGCTTTGTCTGGTTGATCGCGCTTGTGGGAATGCCAAGTGGATACCGCACGGAACGGTGCTGGTAGACTGGTAGAACACGCGAACAGACAGGGCTGTTGCTTCCAACTGGACAACGGTCGTTCGCTGGCCCAGGTTTTTCGTGATTCGTGATCAGCCGCTACCATAACGGACGATCGTAGTAAACAAGGACCAAACATTGTTCGTAAAAATTGGGAAATATATAGGTTGCGTGTAAGGTAGGTCCTATTCACTACATTAGCCCACCCCGTAACAAGCAAAACAAATGATAATCTTACCTGCAGCAGAGACGGAGAACCGTCTCCTCGAGATTAACCTATTATTATTATCTTTGCCATCCGACAATGTGCAGCATGATCTTCAGCGTTGATCACTCATAAAATTCCCAAAAGCAGAAAACCACGGAAACCAAGGAAACCTATGCTTACAGTCTAACACCCTTCTGTGTCTGCTTCCCGCCAAGATTTTATCCACAATACTCCATTTGTTGTCCTTGCTATTGTTTTGTTGTTGAGGAGACAATTACTGTATGTAGACGTTTCGGTTTTGTTTTATTTCATCTGAAGAGTTCACTTTTGATAGCAGTAACAACGTGACCTTGTTGTTGTTTGGATGATCGCGTGAGTGGGAATGCGGACGAAGGAGCCCTTCCCACTCCCTCCCCGTCGGTGCTCCTCCTGAAGACTGTTATACATATGGACAGATCATCCATCGTCACTTCATTATCTAGATTTTTCAGGGAAGGTATATTCCTGATCTGTATGATCTGTATGATCTGTATGATCTGTATGATCTGTATGATATGTATGATCTGCATGATCTGTATAATCTAGCTCTTGTTGCGGGGTGTGAGCGGTAGAATCTGGAAGGTCTAGAATATGCTTATCGGGTTGGATATGTACTATACAGATCCTGCACAACCACTCACAACCGCTGTGGCTAGGATCTAGATTATATATCTGTAGATGATCTGTATGATGCGTGCATCGGATTGTGACGTCCGTTTAGTCCACCCATCCCTCTTGTTCCCCATCACAAACTTCTGATCAACCCGCTCCGGTGACTTCATGATGTTTCCTGACTTAGATCAGATCTGTCTGTACAATGCAGATCCCGCATGCCAACCCTGTTTAGGACCTATATAGATGGTGATCTAGATCATGACATGACCGATGTTGTTAATGCATTGTGGTGTGTAGATAGTTCACCCGCCCTTCCCGTCCCATGTCTGTTCCCTGGTTCAGATCTGTACAGGTACAGATCCTGCATGGCAACTCTGTTTTAGAATCTAGATGGTCTACAGTACAGTAGATCGTGAGTTGTTTGCGGGGTGTTACTGGACTGTGACCGGTTCACTTTTAGTTCACGCCACCCCTTCTCCCGTCCCCCGTGACATCCACTCACTGCTGGTCGACCCACTCCGGAGAAGTTGTTGCCCCGATCGCCGACACCCGAGTAGTCCCCACGTCCCTCCCGCATGCCCGCACGGCGACAACCACATCGAAATATTTCGCGCCCGTGGCCAGTCCCCACGCCTGTAAAACTTTAAGCCGCATCTTTCCACTGCCGAGGCGGGCTGCCGGAGCAACAGGAGAAGGAGTAGGAGAAGGGGTAGGAAGAGGAGAAGGAGTAGGGGGAAACGGAGAAAGAGGTTCTCCGCTCCCATCGAGAACGACCTCCCTGCTTATCCTCGACGTCGTTTGGACGGCCTGAGCCTCGCTCTCGCTCCCGCTCCCGTTAGGAGATAGCGTTGCTGGTGCTGGTGCTGGTGCTGGTGCTGGTGCTGGTGCTGGTGCTGGTGCTGGTGCTGCAGCGGCGGTTGCTGCTGCTGCTCCTCCTCCGTTATGGATAGCGGTCGTCCTGTTCGTTGTCGCTGATGCGGCCACCGTTGGCGCAATCGGCGATGACAGCGCTTGTGGTGAGGACCTTTCAAGGGGTGCTGCTCGCGGCGGTCTTTCAAGGAACAACACGATCGCAGGGCGATGGAGACCTTGTTGAGCGTGCGGTGCATGCCGTCTCCTGCCCCCCCTCGACGCCCCCGCGGTGGGAGGCGACGCGGTCGGCAGCTCCAGCGGGAGCTCGAGCACCTTGCACGGTGGCCCAGTTTCGATAAATCGGAGGTCGCTCTCTCCGAGAGTTACGTGGCCGATGAGAGCGCTGCTACGGCTGGCCCTTGTCGTTGCTGATGATGATGATGACGGTGCCGCTGATTCGCCCTTGCCGGCGTCAAGGACCTGTTTAATAATTGTGCAAACATTTGTCGAACACGATCCCACTTGATGATCTAGATCTTTCAGGGCAGATAGATTCCTGATCTGTATGATCTGTATGATCTGTGTGATCTAACTCATCTTGTCGGGTGGGGGGTGTACAAAGCTGCATGCTCTAAGGTCTGGGTTGGACCTGTACTATACAGGTCCTACACAACATATCATGAACCGCAGGTTTGGATCGAGACGATCTAGGTCGTGATCTGTGCTGTACAGATCCTGCACAACGTACTATAAACCACAAGTTTGGATCTGGATGATCGTGGTCGTGATCTGTGCTGTACAGATCCTGCACACCGTATCAGAAAACCGCAGGTTAGGATCTACTGTAGATGATCTAGGCCGTGGTCTGCCCCACTGGTGAAATTAAGTTGTGCAATATACCGGGGTGATCGATCGGCAGGGAAGGGGTTAAAAATGAAGGCTATGAATCCAAACGTGCGTGCCTAGAAAATATAACAACAGTGAATGATACATCGTCTTGATCTCAAGAGACTGCTGGTGGGAAGACACGCAGAACCTAGACACGCAGGTTAAAACACCGGCCTTTCATGGTATTTCAAGGAAACATACATCACACCACTCGAGCGCAGGGAGGACAGGAGCCCCAGCTTAATTGATCCACTACTCCGGGGTAACACAGTTATCTCAACCAAACGTATTTGTGCTAAATATAGGGGGATGCATGGTTTTCTGGGTCCATCGCGGATTCTGATTACTACAATAGCCCACCCCGTAATATTACGGGGGGGGCATAGTAAATAGCACCAAATGTTGCGGCGAATCGCAACGATAGAGGTAGCACTTTTTGGCTGAATCGTTTTCTGAACGGTCGGGCTCCTTAACCCAATTTCGTTGGAATCTCATTTTTGTGACGAAATAGGTTTCAGAGTATACTTCGGTCATGGGATTTCTCATCCGGCAGCAATTTTATTTTTCCTCCAAACTATTTTTTTTCGGTGAGGTATGGCGCTCCTTAAGGGAGGACCTCAGAAAAAACATGGTGCACCTCTATCGTAGCATGCTAGAGTAAAAATAGGTAAATAATATAGGTTTTTGTGTGTCCCGTAGGTCCTATTTTTTTACCATAGGTCCCCCGTAACAATGGCATTTCCCACACGATATTGGGGGTGAGGGAGCATACTGCTAGTCAGTCAGAAACATTTTGCCTTATAAGGCAAACAAAATGCTATCACTCTGAGCGTGAATATAAGGGCCGCTTGGTCTCCATATTAATGTACAAACGGTCCTTATGACGCATGCTACGATAGAGGTGCACCATGTTTGTTCTAAGCTCCTCACTTAAGGAGCGTCACCGCCTCACCGAAAAATCGATTTTGGAGGAAAATGAAAGTGCTGCCGGATGATAAATCTCATGATCGAAGTATAATCTGAAACATATTTCGTCACAAGATTTAAAGTCCGACGAATTTGGATTAAGTAGCACGATCGTTCAGAAAACTTTCAGCCAAAAAGTGCTACCTCTACCGTGGCACGCGTCTTGTATTCCCGCCCAGAGTATACCTTAATACTTGCCATATATAGCACACGTCCCCGAGCTTTTTTATGGGATGGTTCAAGCATCCTGGGGAAAAGTATTTATTGATTTCACAGGTGTTGCTGCACACACATATATATAGTATATATATAATATAATATAATATAATATAATACATATGCACTTGCCTCCACGGTGACCTGGAACTCCTGCTGGCCAGGCAGCCCACTTGAGCGGTAGAATTCGGTCGATTCCAGCGGTGCAGATATCTGAAGGCGTTATGGGCATTGATCGTAAAAGTCGTAGTACGATGTCAGTCAGGGATTATCCTGTAGTCAACACATCTCCTAATACACAACACGTGAAGCAACGCCAAACACGTCCGGTACTTCACGGTGCACAGTGACAGGCTGAGGCGGAGCGAAGGAAGGGGGAGGGTGGGGTGTACTTCATATTGATGCATGGCCGTAGTCGTATGACCATAGACCCTCGCATCCCTACAATGCCGGGACGGAGCACGTTGGGTTTTCACGGACCAGGTGTGCTCATCTGTTGCTTGCCTTAGTCATTTGGCCATTGACCACGCAAACTGGGGTGGGGGGGGTGTGTGTGCTCTTGTCATGCATGGCGGTAGTCGTATGACCATAGACCTTAGCACCCCTATCTACAATGCCGGGACGGAGCACGTCGGGTTTTCACCGACCAGGCACAGACACGTGAAGTGTTGGACGAGCCGCATGAAGGGTGAGCTGCACCCTACTATAAGAACCGCTTGTGAGGCAAAGTTTTCTTGCATTCGTCGAATGAGGGTGGGGCACCTGCATGCATCCAGTAGAGCATCCAGGTTTGACCTCTTCTCAAATATCCCTAGCGTATATAGTATTCAACATTGGTTCGCCAGCGCGGGGTGGTTGCGCACAATGGTTGTCCGGGCGAACGTTAATGTTATTGCAAACAAAAAACAAATAAAAGGAAACTGCTATTTACGCCTCACGTACGTGAACACGACAAACAAAAAATAAACAGAGGGTCGCCGAGAGCGCAAGGCAGGGAAAACAAAATATATACCCGGTATATATCATCACGCTGGTCGGAAATATCGTACACGTTTGATACTCATATCATATTCCAAACGTGTCTTATACTCACGTCTAGACTGGTCTAACATTACCAGGTATAGGGTTATACAGGGGGATGGAATAGTTAATTAGACTACTGTAAGTAAAGTATTTTTGTTTTTAGGAAAACATTTTATGGGTGGTCAACGTTGAAGATCATATCAAATATATATATATTGAACAAATTATATATAATATGAACGAACCTGAATCGATCTACAATACGTAAAGTCACTCCCACCGCCAACATCAACTCTCGCCTAATCGGCTTCTTACTGTCAACCAACTGAGCATACACACACACGCGCGCGCCTGAAAGGACTCGTCCCAGGCAGGCGAGGTGCATTTCCTCACGACCCGCGTCCGCCCGACAACCAGGCCGTTCCACCTCACGCACGCCATCGGGTTGGAAATCCCAAACCGATACCTGCCAAATACGGAACAGCGTTGTTTCGAGAGTCGAGTATGTCTTTCGCAAGGGGCGCAAATAAATTAGACATTGAACCGCTTTCGTTTGCAGAGTGAGCGACTGCTGTGAGCAATGATACACATATACCCAACCTATAATGGAAACCCGGGGATGTACTCCGGATGCCCCCTGACGACCACAAGACGAACACAAATATTTCTACAGGTAGCATTTCGTCGTCGCTTTAACCCCTACATAGCTTGGGATTCATGAGGCCTCTCTGCAGCGATCAGCTGGAGACTCTTCACCCAGAGCTACTACACCTTCCTTCGCGTTGATTCGATATACACAGCAACCAACGCGGCAGCTGAAAATACATTTATTTATAAATGATTGAAAGCGTTGTATCATATAAATACCTAGGAAGGTCCGAGGCGGACACGACCGTCAGCCTCAGGTTCTCGCCGAGTCCTTCCGAAACCAGACGGTCCGGGCTCATCCAGTCCTGGGATCGGGCGACAGAATAAATGAAAAGGATGAGTTACCGCACAGTTGACATAAAGAGAAGTTTATTATTAGGAATCGGGAACCGATAGAAAAATAAACTGTAGTTTGTTGTTGTAGAGATAATTTGGCGTTATGGTTCATATTCTTGGCCGAGTAAGAAGTACGTAGCACACTTCAGCAGCAGCTGGCATTGTTTGGTTTATCGTGCTTGTGGAAATACCAAGTGGATACCGCACGGAACGGTGCTGGCAGACTGGTAGAACACGCGAACAGACAGGGCTGTTGTTTACAACTGGACAGCGGTCGCTCGCTGGACCAGATAATTCGTGATTTCAAAATTTGCGGAAGAATGGTTTGTTTACCATACCGGGGAGAAATGAGATACAAGTATGTCCCAAAATATAAGGATCTTTAGTACATTAATATTAAATATAATCACTCCTTATATTTTGGTACATAGTGGTACAACGCTAGCTACCGTACAACACGCGCGATAATATTACACCCCCCCCCTTGAACGACTTTCGAAGCTGATTAATTTTTCGGCTATCGGGAAAAAGATACAAACGCCACGAGACGAGTCTTTATGGAAATATCTCGTCGAGGTCTATGTGGAAATATCTCGTCGACGTCTTTCCAACCCCTCCCCCTTTTCGTTATGTGTGTGTCCACCTCCCCCTTCCCCCCTGTTTAGGAGTAACTCGGCCTCGGAAAATCTTCCCAGGCGGTGTGTTATCTGATCACACGTGTGTTAGTATAGGTATACGGTGCCAGGTATAAATATTCGGTGTGCACGGCTTATGCCTATGATACAGCGGTAGTGATACATCATGCCCGCGCATTTAGTTTCGCTTTTTCCTTGGATGAACGAACGAACGAACGAACGAACGAAACGAACGAACGAACGAACGAACGAACGAACGAACGAACGAACGAAACGAACGAACGAACAAACAAACGAAAGAACGAGTGAACGAACGAACGAACGAACGAAAGAACGCACGCACGAACGTAGCGAACGAACGAACGAACGAACGAACAAACGAACGAACGAAACGAACGAACGAATGAACGAACGAACGAACGAACGAACGAACGAACGAACGAACGAACGAACGAACGAACGAACGAACGAACGAACGAACGAACGAACGAACGAACGAACGAACAAACGAACGAACGAAACGAACGAACGAATGAACGAAACGAACGAACGAACGAACGAACGAAACGAACGAATGAACAAACGAACGAACAAACGAACGAACGAACGAACGAACGAACGAACAAACGAACCAACGAACGAACGAACGAACGAACGAACGAACGAACGAACGAACGAACGAACGAACGAACGAACGAACGAACGAACGAACGAACGAACGAACGAACGAACGAACGAACGAACGAACGAACGAACGAACGAACGAACGAACGAACGAACGAACGAACGAACGAACCAATGAACGAAAGAACGAACGACATCGTTAAACCCACGAACTAAGTATGTATTACTTGGTGCACTCCCCGAAGGGGAAATCTTAATATTGAACTGCGTATGGTTGCATCTAAAACAAGCTGTTTCCGTGCGCGCACACACGACGAGCATTTTCTCCCGTGGCCCCAACCAGAGTGAGTCAAAGCGATATCGCTACCAGGAAGGTCTAGCATACCCGCTGAGGACGATGATACCATTTTTCCGACGTGTGCAGCGCTCATGATACCATTGGATGAGCGCCGCAACATGGGCGTGTGTTTCGTGTACCTGACACATCACCCTCAAAGAGCCTTGCACGAGTCGGTTGAACTTGTCCGTGGCGCTCGGCTTCCGCCCCAACGGGACCGTGAACTCGTGCATCCCGTCCTCCGGGACCTCTTTCGCGAGCTGCTGCTTGGTCAGGCGCGCCTCGCCCAGAAACTGGCCCTTCTTCATGAAGTCCGCGTCCCACACCTGCTCGACGTGCGCGGGGAAGGGTATGGCGCAAGGACACATAAGCTTGGGGGGGTGAGACAACTCTGCGCCTGACAACTCACTGCGTGCGGTGGTGATTAACTACGACAGAGTAGTAGGCAGCAGGGGCTGATACTTTCGAGGGAGTATGGAGTGAATTGACACACGACACGCAGTGAGACGTGGAAGTGTGGAGGGCTTGAGCTTTATTTTTACCCATCCACCGGAGGATTAAAAAAGAAGAAAAAAAAAGACAAACAAACAATCCAGCGGCGCTTGCGAAGTAATGGGCGGGACTTCCACGGGCCGGCGCAGGAGGAAGCCTCATCCCATCCAATCCTTACAAAACTACAATCCAACGACGCTTGCGGAGTAATGGGCGGGACGGTATCACCAGGGGGGCCGGCGCAGAAGGGCCTAACGCAATCAAATACCTACATTAAAAAATGATCCACGGTACAGGGAGAGACAAGAAAACTCGAGAATCTCTCCATTTAGGACTGCAGTGCCGATGTGGGGACAAAACACTTGGAATTAGAGTTACATATTTAGTTGTAGACAGTGCAGTTCTAAAAGGGTTAAGAAGCCCTATATCTACCTCTCTCCAAAAAAGCTGACAAAAAAAAAACTATTACAGCGAACAATCCCATGAACTTTATAGGTAAGATAATAATCCCATGAACTTTATAGGTAGAGAACAATCCCATGAGCTTTATAGGTAGAGAACAATCCCATGAACTTTATAGGTAGACAACAAATACTATGTAAAATCATTCGAATAAATGGCATTCCGACGAATGTCGAGGGGTTTCCTAGGTTAAGGTGGCCCTCCGTCGAGTCGTAAAAATATTTGTTTTTGTCAAAAAAAAAGTGCTGCCGTACCACGGGTAATTTGCGTACAGAGTAGTACGCGACAGCAGTTCAAACGGGTCTCCTACTTGTTTTAGCCACGTAAGGCTCGCGGATTATTGCGATGTCGTCAACGTTGAGCATAGCATACCGTGGGCTCTTAAAAGGCTATAGTTTATACCAGGTAGGATTTAGAGATAAGAGTGCTGTCCCTCGTTGACCACAAATGGCTACGAGTAGCTGGTACAACCTTTAAATGTCTAAAAAGCAAAAGTATCAGCCTGAAAATTCTTGAACTCCCAAATTCTCAAGACATTTTGTGTACCATATATGAGTATTAGTAGGGGCATTCATTCCCTGCTCCCGCTTCATCTAGAGAAACGTTTTTTTTTTTTTTTTGTTTGCATTCGCCTCTCACCTCGAGAATAATTTCTTCCACCGCGGTGAGGATGAAAATTTCGGGTGGGTTTTTCCAGACCGGCTGCAGGCTTCCGGAAATCGGGCGGGTGCGTCCTCTCTCGGCCTCGCTCCCGTCTCCGTTCACCTGAGATGGAAGACGAAAATGTCCGACAAAATCTATCACGATCTCTAGACAAAAGGCCGGACAAGATGGATCACGATATACAGTAGCAGCATTCCAGGCAGATAAAGCCACGATCTGAGCAAAATTTCGGACAGATACATCACGATCTAAGCAAGAAATTGGACTGATAGATCACGATTTGAGCAAAATTTCGGACGGATAGATCACAATCTAAGCAAAAAATTGGACAGATAGATCACGATTTGAGCAAAATTTCGGACGGATAGATCACAATCTAAGCAAAAAATTGGACAGATAGATCACGATCTAGCAATTTTTCGGACCGATAGATCACAATCTAGCAAAAGTTTGGACAGATAGATCACGATCTAGGTCATCTAAATCCTAACTTGCTGCTATTGAATGGGATGTTGTATGTGTGTGTTCTTCGCAATGTACCGTTATTTTTACCCGTCGGCATCCAGCAGCATCCAGTCAGTGTCCACGTACTGATTATTGATCCTATTAATAGAAATAGATGCAAACTCTGTTGTCACATGTGCAGGATCTGTATGTAGACTATACGACGTACGTGCGTACGTATATAGCACAAAATATTACAAACAGGAAACATTTGCTAGATTCGTTCAGCTTACACGGCTCCCACCCGGCAACATGAGCTATAGATCATACAGATCATACATATCATACAGGTCATACAGATCATACAGATCATACATATCATACAGGTCATACAGATCATACATATCATACATATCATACAGGTCATACAGATCATACAGATCATACAGATCATACGGATCATACAGATCATACAGCTCATACAGATCATACAGATCATACATATCATACAGATCATACAGATCATACAGATCATACATATCATACAGATCATACAGATCATACAGATCATACAGTTCAGGAATATGTATTTCCTGCAATACCTAGATCATGGAGCGGGGGGTTGGTGACCTGTAACTGACCTGTCCGGCATGTGAAGGGCTTGCCAAATCACCTACTGTATCACGCTACTGTTTTTCTACTCTCGTCTTTGCCTGAAGATATTTCACTCATTGGACACGACAGCTCACGAGCTATGGTAGTTATTCCGGAGGACCATAGTAAATAGGACCAAATATTGTTAGAAAAAATAGGTAAATATATAGGTTTTTGTGTCTACCGTAGGTCCTACTTACTGTGGTCCCCTCGTAATAGCTCATCTACTTATCTCCGATAGCTCCTCCCCCTTTATGCGACTCGCCCAACACCTCACGGCGCTTCGCGTTTGGTGCTAGAAACGTCGGCCTGGTCGGTGAAACCCCGACGACATGCTCCGTCCCGGCGTTGTAGGGATGCGAGGGTCTATGGTCATATATACGTGGTTTAGCACGTTCTTCCCTCGTCATGGTTGTCTAGCTCACGCAGTGAGAGGCGTGTTTTACAGCGTCGTCGCCAACCGATGCCAACCCAACCTATAAATATATCAAATTATTCATAGGGGGAGGGGGTGGGGGGGGTGTACTCATGTCGTGCACGGCCGTAGTCGTATGACCATAGACCCTCGCATCCCTACAACGCCGGGACGGAGCACGTTGGGCTTTCACCAACCAGGCAGACATTGCTTGCACCAAGCGCGAAGCGCCGTGAGGTATTGGGCGGAGGGGGGGGGTGTTTTACGGTATAGAGGTCCTCGAGCGAAGAGAAAAAATGGTTGCTCTGCGCTCATTGGACTCCCCTTTTCTTCTGTTTTTTTTTCACGGTTTTCACGCTAAAAGGTACACCCTTCCAAGCGTCACGGCTGATTATACCGCATATACCTGATTATACCGCACACACACAGCCTGCGAAGATGAGTTTCGAACGAAATCCTCGGACCTCATAGCTGTTTTTTAATCTTATTTTTTTATAAATATATACCTTGACGGAGACGAAGGGATCGGCCTTGCCGAAGGTGTCGGCTTTCGCGAGACCCCACGCCCTATCCATCGTAACAACGTAGCTGCGAGCCGGGCCATCTCCAATTGGTGACTGACCACAAAGAAAAGGGCGTCGGACATAGTTTTCCCACAGGCAGGCAGGCGGGGGGGGGGAGGAACAACGGGGGGGGGGGGGTAGACAATGAGGTGATGGTGCAGCGAAGGGAAAACTGTGTGCTTGGCTTGACTGGCTTCATCAAACATCGGCTACAGCTTCGTACTTATTGGAGCCTATATATCTCGTTAAAACGCTCTGGGTTTTGGCGGTAAGCTAAGGTGACATCAGACTTCGGCGAGCTACTATTACTATAGGCATTGGAGCCTGTTCTGTGACCACCGATCTCGATTTCGTCGATGTATTAACGTGAAAACAACAACAACAACAACAACACGAGGGGTAGGGCTGGTGTAGTTCCAGACTCAGGCAAGCACAAAAATATATACCTGGTAAGTTCTTAAAAAAAAAAGTTGTTTTGATGGGAGCAGTCTCTGACGAAACGAGCGTATACCTCAAGGTGACACTATGTACATGTGGTTGCCCGACACTTGGCGATAGCTGGCTACCTGGGCAGAAAAAGCTGAAGCATGACAACTACTAATGCACGAGATGGAACTAGGAACTGTGCTCACAATGCATGTCGGCGACTTTTTACAGGCCGAATACTATGGAATAATAGCCCGCACGCACACGCGTGGGTCGTGGCCAAGAACACACAACCACCCGGCCGGCATTCATTCGAAGCTCAGACCTCCCACCGGCGGCACAAGGTATACTTAGGTCCCCCGCGCCGCCACCGCACTGCATCAACCGTCGGACTATCCACACCGTCGTAACGCCTCCTGTAGACCGCTAACTATCCCAGTGACGGGGGTCAACCTATCTGCTGAAGAAAACAAACCAACAAACACACACACGTTACACGCGCCAACTCCTGTTCCTTCCCGGACTACGATGTCGAGGATGATGATACTTACTACCGTACAACGGCAGGTACATTTATAAAATTGATTTTAAAACAAAACAGCTGTAAGAGATCGAGGATTTCGTCGAAACTCACTCATGTTTGCCAGCTGTGTGTGTGATACTTCGATCGCGCGTACGTACGGGTTTTATATATTGTCAGTGGTTATCTATAGTCAAACCAAAGCATGTGTACATGTGTACCTCGACCACTGGTCTTTCCACGAGCAGCTTGATCGTTCCTTGCACGAACGCCTGGTCTCGTGCCGGCACGCCATCGCGGAGCCCCAGGGTTAGGTCGATTTCGCGGCTGGCCTCGGCCGGGTTGAGGTGGAGGTCTTTCCACCCCAAGGAGGTTTGGCCGAGAAAGTCCCCTTGCTTCCCTGTACGCATCGCGCATTTTGCGTTGGAGGTTTTTTTTCGAGACATGGACAAGTGTTACTCCATTTGTATTTTGTTGTTTTTTAGTAGCTTGTTTTGTGTCCTGGTACATCGGGCTACTAGATCATCATCATCATCATCATCATCATCGTTGTCATCATCATCATCAGCCTCATCATAATCATCATCAGCATCATTATCATCATCATCATCATCGTCATCACCATCATCATCATCAGCAACATCATCATCATCATCACCATCATCACCACCATAATCATCATCATCATCATCACCATCATCATAATCATCATCAGCATCATTATCATCATCATCATCATCATCATCATCATCATCATCATCATCATCATCATCATCATCATCATCATAATCATCATAATCATCATCCTCATCATCATCATCACCACCACCACCATCATCATCACCATCATCATCACCATCATCATCATCATCATCATCATCACCATCATCATCACCATGGTCATCATCATCATCATCCCCACCATCATCATCACCAAACGAGCGGCTCGTGGTGAGCTATAGCTTTGTTCCGGCAAGACACTAGTCACTCCTACATACTTACGTGTAAATGCATCCATAATGTTTTGATTCAGGGCCTTCACGTCTGCATTTTAGTTCCGTAATCTGCCCCTGTACATACTACGGGGGACCATAGTAAATAGGACCAAATATTTTTAGTAAAAATAGGTAAATATATAGATTTTTGTGAGTACCGCAGGTCCTATTTACTATGGATCCCCGTAATAGCGTGGTGTGCTGGGAAAAAAAAACTGATTATAATTTGATTTTTTTGTGTTTTTTCACAGCATAGGCTGAAGCAAATTTTTCGCCTGTGATAAGACTCTTCAACACGTACAAAAACGCCTCTTCTTCTGGAAATCTAAACTCATATATACATGCAAAAAAACTCATGAGCGGATATTTTGCCAATATAAGTAATAGACCTTGACGAATCACAGCACCTGAAAAATCTTACGAGTAACCCTTACAACTATTGCCAAAATAATCCCACATTATTTTCAAGTAGTTCCCCTCCCCCCCCCCAAAAAAAAAGCGGGGGTGAGATTGTAAAAGAGAGGTTAAGAAGCCTGAAGGCGACAACACCCCAAAGTTCAGCTGGGGCAGCATTGTTGTCTGTTCGCGGGTTGTACCCGTCTACCAGCAACATCCCCTGCTGTATCCACTTGGTAGTTCCACCCACGCGATGGACCAAACAATGGCTACCATAAAGGAAGTCCAATGCTCAAACAAGCACACAGGAATATAACCAACACGCCTCATTCTCTTTTACGAACGAACAAACAAACCCACGGAATATTCTCGGAAGGTTCCTTTTCTCTAAATGTAGTGGAGCGGCGGCGGCGGCGGCGACGGCCCCTCGACCCACCTAGGTCTTCATCCCACAACTGGACGGCAACGCTGCACCGAGCTTTGTTGCCCGCTACGTGGACGCGGAAGGTCTCCTTCGGCTCCGCCCAGCAGGGGTCCAGGGTCTTGAACAGGGTCCGCGTGCGGCCTATTTCTCGCCGGTTGACGAGAACGACGGCGAAGGGGTCCGACTTGCCGAACACGTCCGTCTTGGCGAGACCGCTCGCAGACAAGACAGTCAGCGACACCTGCCCCCAGGCCATTATTTAAGGGACGGAATTTGCGGGGTTTTTTGGTGTTGGGGTGGGGCCAGGAGACATACGATACGAAGGTAGTCCTTGTTGTCGTGGTTGTTGTTGTTGTTGTTGTTGTTGTTGTTGTTGTTGTTGTTGTTGTTGTTGTTGTTGTTGTTGTTGTTGTTGTTGTTGTTGTTGTTGTTGTTGTTGTTGTTGTTGTTGTTGTAAGGAGGCGTAATAATCATACCAGTACGTACGTATCATAGCACTCTGTCGCGAAGTATATATACTTATAAGGACCGTCTGAATTAGGTGTGTAAGCTATTACGGGGGGCCATAGTAAATAGGACCTACGGTATACACAAAAACCTATATATTTCTCTGTTTTTACTAACAATATTTGGTCCTATTTACTAGGGTCCCCCGCAAAATAACACCGATCCTTAAATTTCGTTTGGATTTGCCACTCTGTCCCTGAACATAAGCACGTTTTATACATTAATGTTGAATTAAAAAATGCTTATATTTACGGACAGAGTGGTAAGCATTAAACGAAAAACGACCCTTATATGTACTTAGTATGTCATTTCGTTTTATGCTCCTACCAAAACAAAACTGGTATATATGAATGTTACCTCGTGCTCATGTCTTTCTTTTCACCAATGCGTATATATATATACATCGAGGCGAGCCTTTCGTTGTGTCCAGGTATGTATGTACATATGTGCGTGTAAAATTTATGAGCACTTGAATTCCGCTACGAGCTGCAGTCCCTTTCAGGAAGATAATACATACGTGCAAATTTTACTGTCACCTGAATTCCGCTAGCAGCCCCTTCCGGAGGATCATCAGGCATGTTGCCGTTCGCCTCTCGAACCGAAAAAATGATAACTCCTTGAACGAGCCGGTTGAAAGCGTTGCCCTCGTCCATGTTTTTCTCCTGAGAAAACGGCGTGCAGCATATAGGGGGGGGGGCATAGTAAATAGGACCAAATATTGTTACGAAGTAAAAATAAGGAAATATATAGGTTTTTGTCTTTACCATAGGTCCTATTTACCAAATATTGTTAATAGTTAATAGTGAAAATAAGGGGAAATATAGGTTTTTTACCCTATTTACTATTTACTAAACATCGTTAGTAAAAATAGGTCAATATATAGGTTTTCGTGTTTACCATAGGTCCTTTTTACTAAATATTGATATTAATAGTAGAAATAAGGAAATATATAGATTTTTGTGTTTACCATAGGTCCTCTTTACCAAATATTGTTAATAATAGTAAAAAAAAGGAAATAGATAGATTTTTGTGTTTACCATAGGTCCTATTTACTACGTATGCTCCACCCCCGTAAATAGTGTTGGTAGGGATCATTTTTGGGATTAAATAGTGGGTACCCCGATTTGATAGAGGTATCATAGGTGTGGTACACACGCCGAACATACCTCTCTTGACTATTACGGGGGGCCATAGTAAGCAGGACCCATCTCGTACACAAAAACCTATATATTCCAGTATTTTTAGTAAGCATATTTGGTCCTGTTAACTACGTTCCCCCGTAATAATAGCGTTCTCTCTTATGCACAAGTAGTGGGAAGTATGTAGCTTTAGTGTCTACGTAGGCGGGTCCAGCCGGTCTGGCCTCTTACCTGTGCTATGCCCTCTCTTAAACCGAGGTACCCTCTCTTAAACCGAGGTACCCTCTCTTAAATCGAGGTGCCCTCTCTTAAACCGAGGTACCCTCTCTTAAATCGAGATACCCTTTCTTACACCGAGGTACCTGTCTTAAATCGAGATACCCTCTCTTAAACCGAGGTACCCTCTCTTAAACCGAGGTACCCTCTCTTAAATCGAGATATCCTCTCTTAAACTGAGGTACCCTCTCTTAAACCGAGGTACCCTCTCCTAAACCGAGGTACCCTCTCTTAAACCGAGGTGCTCTCTCTTAAACCGAGTTACCCTCTCTTAAACCGAGATACCCTATCTTAAACCGATATACCCTATCTTAAACCGAGGTACCCTCTCTTAAACCGAGGTACCCTCTCTTAAACCGAGGTACCCTCTCTTAAATCGAGGTACCCTCTCTTAAATCGAGGTACCCTCTCTTAAACCGAGGTACCCTCTCTTAGATCGAGGTACCCTCTCTCAAACCGAGGTACCCTCTCTTATGTCAGGGCACCCCAAGGAATCCGACGCAAGTCGACGAGGGAAGAAAGTGCTGAAGTCTTCTCGCGATAAAAATGCAAGGCACGTACCGAAGTGGGGAGGGGGGAGAAGAGCCTACTTAGTGACCCCGGATCTGAGTTACGACTAAAGAAGGAGAGAGAAAAGAAGGGCGGCGAAGATGATGAATGGGATGGAAAAAAATTTAAAAAAAAAAAAAAAACTGCGCGCGTGTGGTGACATCTCGCTCCGCTAAATTTAATCGTGGCAGTTACCTACGGTGTGTTTCGGAGACATTCGACTTGGGGGGGGGGGGGGGGGGGGGGGGGGGGGGGGGGGGGGGGGGGGGGGGGGGGGAGACCTACACAATCCTCACAGCCTTATACGCACAACACATGGATGCCTGTGTCACGTGTTTTTTTTTGTTTGCATGGTCTTGATATTATTTTCCCTCTTTCGCTAAATTAATTAATTATCCCCTCGAGTACCACCACAGGTACATTAATTAATTATACCCCAGGTACATTATATCTCTAGGTACCAGGTACGGATGCAGAATCGCCACGAACACTGGGTGTGCTGTCTATTCCCTCCATCTCGTTTTCAGTTAGAAGTCGACACTACATTGTCGGAGAGCAAACAAAGAAGTAATAGGCGTACATATTTCGATGGCTAACCCCTCAAGGACTGGTCCCACGAATTTGGGGACAAACTACTTGGAATTAGTGTGGGACATTTATTTCAGTTCTGAATGGGTTAAGACGTTATTATACACGACCAATAACAATAGACGAGTGTCACATAGATAGGCATCCTTCTCCTTCATGACGTGTATTGTTGCATCGTTGTATATACCCCCCCCCCAAGGTTTTAGTTTGCCTTTTTTTTTTCCTTGCACAAAATTTTCCAGGCCGCCTCCCAAGGCCATGGCAGCGCTCCCCGCCCCCGACGAGCGTGAAGCTTCGGCCAGGCACAGTCGAAGCACAACACCCGGAGACCATACCGCACGTAGTTCGACCTTCCATTCCCCCAAGCTGAAGCCCCCCCCCCCGCTTGCTCCGTCCCGGCATTGTAGGGATGCGAGGGTCTATGGTCATACGACTACGGCCATGCGTGAAAACGAAGTAGACCCTCCCCCCCCTTCAATTTTGTTTTTTGGCGGTAGATCACAGCTGGCGGTCGAGTTAGACCATTTGTGCGAAGTGGAGAAAATTTACTCTGCACAGGGGGAATGATCGTATCACGTTGTGCTGTATCGGGCTTAACCTACCTGGTACAACATTTTCAGAACGTTTTGTTTCGTTTTTTACTGAAAAATCAGTTGTTTTTTTTTAAAGAAATTTCTGGGAGAAATGTCTGGAGTTCCTTCAGTGAGGAGCGTCAGAAAAAGCAAAAGCTACCCCCTCTACCCTATACCCTAGCGCGGTGGTCCAACGCCGCCTGTTTTGTTTGGGTGGGTGGGCCTTCCCTCCCGTTTTTCGAGCAAATCGACTCGAAACGTCCCATCTCAGCGAGGAGGGATGTTATATCGTCCGTTTTATACGGTGCAAGCCCTCGGCCAGTTTAAATGGTCGAAACATCACATCCATCCATCCGTAGATAGGTTATGTCTTACCAGCTCGCACTCCATCGGTCCAGTTGGTAGGCTGAGCTCCAAAAGCTCTTCCTTGGGCAGAGGAACCTGGCCGGGTGTGGGCAAGGGGGGCGGTGCACTGTGGCTGCGATGGGGCTGGACGTGCAGCTGGCGGAAGGCTTCGTGTTCCGACGAAACGTTTTCCACAAGACTGGCCTGGTTTGCCACGACTGTCGGCAAGAAGTCGCCGGGCGTCATTGTGTCAAAAGGGGTGTGAAGGTTTTGGTGTGTATCCCCAGAAATAGCTGTACTACGTATGATCTCCACCATGTTATATAGAGCTCCTAGCGACCGAGTCGTGCACAATCTCCACCGTATATAGGACTCTCTAGAGACCGATTCTTGTGCGTTAGAACATTGTTTGATCGCGGCTACAGCCGCCCTGCCTCGCCTTCCTTCCTTCCTTCCTTCCTTCCTTCCTTCCGTCCTTCCTTCCTTCCTGCCTGTCTTCCTTTGTTGGCCCCCTTACTTACCGGTACTCGCGCTGTCCACTCGGTTAAAACACATCGGGACACCAACCGCAACATGTATGTATGCCCTTTTCACGAAAAGTAATGCCCCCCCCACCCCCCGTAGCGAGGCGTGTTTCCATACTCCCTCCTTTTGCCGCGGCCGTTGGTTTGTCTACAGTAGACCTGAGAACTCGAAGAAAACTAAAAAAGAACGTTCCATCTACTGTACAAGTTCAGATCGATAATGCAGATAGCACAAAACATATCCGAAGAACACCGATAATAGACATTAAAAAACGAGCATGCAAAATAAAAACGTTCCAGTCACTAAAATGATACTTCGAAGTATATATATACTTCGAAGTACGAATATGTACATGTATATATATATAATTTATTCCCGTTCCTTAATTTTCCAGGTCACGATGCCGACATTTCCACCACAAAACTTGAAGAAAAAAAAACGGCTGGATGGGCATCGCCCGCCGCCGCCCTTTTTTTTGTGTTTTGTGCCTTCACCTGCCCCAAAAAGTCCCCCTCTCCGAGGTCATCTTCGTCCCAAACTTCGAGGGTCAGATCACATTTCGCTGCATCTTCGAAGCCGACCGCGATCACGAACCGTTCCTCCGGATCTGACCACACGGGCTCCAGCGAAAGAGGGATGGTACGAGTCCGTCCAAGCTGAGCAACAACAAAAAAATAGAATGGTTGGGAATTCAGGGCGGAGGGAGGGAGGGAGGGAGGGGGAAGCTTGGGTCAATTGGTTGCGACAGCCCACACTAACTTCTCCATTACAACTTAATTTCGAGAGAAAAATAATGAGAAATTTCCGAGAAATTTCCCAGGCGGACGGGACGGGGCGGGGCGCCCCATCTTCGACGAAAATGTTGATTAGTCCACACTCTAAGCAGTAACTTATCAAAAGAAAGTAGCGAGCGGTCGGGGTTAAGGGTAATAAGGGGAGGGTTAGGGTTGGAGGTCCAAGTACTTTTCAACCATTTTTTCGAAGCTAGGCCAAGGTTGATACAGCCGTCGGAGGGGGTCGTACGGTGCATAAGAGCTCATCGAATGTTCTAAGGATGGGGGAGTACTATTAATAATAGCAATGGTCGGTGGACCGGTCTCTGGATCGATCCGTGGACCGGTCGGCGAACCGATCCGTGGAACGGTCGACTATTTACCCGTACAGTACAAGAAAAAAAAACGACCTGGGATCAGTTTCCAAGCCGATTTTGTTTCTTCAAACAAGAGGGGGGGGCACACACAACGAAAATAACGGCTTATAGTTTTTGAAAGGTCTAAGTAGTCGCGACCTTTCCATGTAGACATATCGCTAGGCAGTTGCACTTCTCTACGTACCCGCTCCAGAGAAAAATCAGATTCGAAAATTTCGTCCGAGAGAGGACGAATGTTTCGCACGCAGATCTACTGTACGTAGATCATCTGTGATTAGATCCAAAATAACCTGTCGTAACGATATGTTGTGTAGGATCTGTCTGTACATTTTTTAGTACAAGATCCAACCCAGGAAACACGTGCTAGATCATACAGATCATACATATCATACAGCTCATACAGATCATACAGATCATACAGATCATACAGATAATACAGATCATACAGATAATACAGATAATACAGATCATGGAATATATCTGCCCCGAAAGATCTATAGATCATGAAACGAGGACCCGTATCGGTGACCTGTCTCAAGCGCGAAAACTGCTGTGTAACGTGTATATAGGGAGAGCGCAGCGCGCTGGGGGGGAAAATAAAATAACAGGGACACAGACTGGTTGGTGCTCATGACGGCACCCGGTATGTATGTAACATGGGGTGTTCACAGCAGCGCAATGACACCGTTAATAACTACTTGTTACACACACATCCATGTAATAAATCGACATGCGTGTTACGACGCATGGCCACGGTAGGGGTACGAAGCACCATTTTGTTTTGCCTTACGAGGCAAATATGTTCTGGCTGGCCGGGGCTCCTTAATCCAATATCGTAAAAAAAAAAAAAAAAAAAAACAGTTTTGTTTTTTCGCAACAGCAGCATTCGTAAATTCCCTCATCATATCATAGGACTTGGGGATTGTTCATTCGGTTGGATTTCAACACTTTCTAAAGAAACAGTCAGCTTTTGGGTGAGGTGATAGAACTCATCAAGTAAGTAGGCGCTGTAGACCCACGAATAAGAAAGAGCCCAATAAGACCATAAAAACGGCTCACTTTTGATCGGGGGGCGGGGGGGGAACGCTACGTGAGGAATTTGGATTAAGAAAGCATCGAACTCAGCGTCAAGCGCTATTTACGCTAAATCTTACCAGGCATACTGCAGCCTAACTAGGCTCAAGGTTGATGTTGCTCGAGGTTGGGGGGCTAACAATAGGCAAAAGGTTTCAATGTTTTTGCCAATATGAGGCGTTTTTTTTGTCGGAGGGCCCGTATTACTGTAACCCTCGCTCAACCACAGACTTTGAGAGATAAGTTCGAAAGCTATTAAATAAGCCGGATACACAATGTCATGGGGGCTGTACAGACACCTACAAACGCAAAACACGGTACTCGTATACGAATTGGACCCTGAGTATATTGGGTTGGGAAGCTCTCTCAGTTTCAATGGTGGAAGAATTTCGTCAGCGAAATCACAACAATGGTTGGACTTAAAAAAAGTGCTCTTATACGTATGTACCTGCTTGTGTTTGTTGACGCGAAGGACCACGTAAGGGTCGGAGAGGCCGAACCTGTCGGCTTTGGCCAACCCTCTTGCCTCCATCACTCGAATTTCCAACCTTCGATACTAAGAGTTCAGTTGAAGGATTCGATGGGGGGGGTGGGGGGGGGGGGGGGGGGGTGTACTCATGTTGTGCACGGCCGTAGTCGTATGACCATAGACCCTCGCATCCCTACAATACCCGGACGGAGCATGTCGGGTTTTCACCGACCAGGCAGACATTGCTAGCACCAAGCAGGGGGAGGGGTGTACTTCATTTTCATGCATGGCCGTAGTTGTATTACCATAGACCCTCGCATCCTTACAATGCCGGGACGGAGCAGGTAGGGTTTTCACCGACCAGGCAGAGGGGGGGTTAATTATGTCACGCATGGCCGTAGTCGTATGACCATAGACCGTCGCACCCATACAAAACCGAGCCGGAGCATGTCGGGTTTTCACCAACCAGGCGGGGGGGGGTGTTTTGAAGGCTTTACCACCGCGTACCAAAGCAAGCGTTGCGTGGTGCGTGGTTGAGTTTTCGCTCTCCCAGCGTAAGCAGATGTCTTTACCGAGATCCTCCGAGAGACACATATTGAGGAGGATTATGCCCATAACAATAGGAACGTTATCTTACGCAAATGTTGACACGATTTCCACCGCTAATGTATGCCAGACACAAGGCACCTGCTATAGCTAATACCCGGTGTGTTTCGTCAAGCGGGGTTGATCAACAGAATGACAAATGCAATCCCATAGGCACGGACGCGCGCCGGTTCGGTTCGGTGGCGTAGTTTCGCCTAAACGTTACAAAGCAAGAAAAATAATCATCCGCAACGAGTTTGTTGCCCCATGAACGGAACGCTGCTGTTCACCGATCACGTCGCCATGGCAAACATGCCTTCCAACGGCACTGCAGCGACGAACCCCCCCCCCCAAAGGCTTGTTTGGTACTCGGGTAGCCTACCCGGCGGGTATAACTTACCCACGGGTACATTTCCCCTATATTACAGCCCAAACATACCATACCCGTCGTATTGTGATATTGTGGATACAATACCCGGGTAGTCGAGCAGTTACTAAGGGCCATTATTATCGAAGACCTTTATGTCCTAAATTTTCTCTGATTTTCCTGTTCATTTTTCTCGTTTTTTTTTTCCAATGTTTCCCTGATTTGTTTTCCTCAAAAAAGAGGAATCCTACTTATAATACGTTCCTGATGTGTTACCCTCTGTTCATTTTCTTGAATCAGGAAATGTTTCCTGTTTTTCCTGTTTTCTTCCTGATTTAGTTGTTAGGTAGAAGATGGATAAATCAGAAAACAATACATACAGCTTCTTCATTAAAATAACGGCCCTAAGCCTATAAGCACACCCTCTGGAATCTTCACGTGCATGTAAATACCTGGGTGGGGATCGAAGACCTTGAAAGTGCGGACGGCACCGTGAAACCCTCGCTCGAGACACGGGTATCTGTCGGCTCTTCTTCTTCCCATTCGTCGACGCCCTCCAGCCTGTAGAATAAAACGCCTTGCACCAGCCACTGCTCTGATAGCGGAACCTGTTTGCCGCAGAACATGCGTTTGGTTTGTGCGTTGTGTGTGGCGCACGACGGGGTTTGCTGGAGACGCGCGCTACACTAGAGGTGCTGTACCTTTTCCTGGCTGAGGTACTGTACCTTTTTTTGGCTGAGGTACTGTACCTTTTTTTGGCTAAAACGTTTTCGGAATGACGGTGCTCCTTAACCCCAAATTCGACGGAATTTTCAGTGCCTACTGGTGTTGCAAGAACACTTTTCATATTTTTACTTATGCCATATGCCATGGGATCGTTCGTCGGGTACGAGCTCTTTTATTTCCCCTCCAAAATCCGTTACTGGGTGAGGTAGCAAGTGACTATGTACGTACCCTCAGAAAAAAAAAAAAAACGGTGCACCTCTACCGTGGTACGCGTCTAGGCATGTACATACGGTGCATATATAGTATATGTGTGAATGGAATTGGGTTGCACAGTGGAAATTGAAGGGTTGTTCCAGCGTCGGGTCAAACCTCGCGGGTCAGGTCGGGTCGGGTCGGGTCGGGTCGGGTCGGGTCGGGTCGGATTGAGTAAGGGTGGCCCGACCCGATCCGTAAGAGTTTGACAACCGCCCGACCCGACCCGACCCGACCCGACCCGACCCGACCCGACCCAACCTAGCCCGAGCCGTAGTATTTCCAAACATTCCTGACCCAACACGCGAGAACCGGGTCATGGTCCATGAATAGCACTGGTAAATAGTTTGTTTCGTCTACCCAAAAGGAGCAGGCTGTCTTTCGACAAGGCTACTACGTGCTGCAGGCTCGTTATGTGCGTAGAAGGCGTAAAAGGGGTTGGTGTTCCTTAACTAGAAAAACCTCCGGCTGCATCATCTACCTGGTATAGAGTAGGCGATGACGGGGACAGGAAGGAACCACCTGCTCCTCCAAAACATCAAATAATTGATAACGTTATAGTATAGGATTCGGGGGATGCCACGTGACCTTCCGTGTGCCGTATGCGTTGGTAAATGGTAGACCGTAGTTGTTTTCGGAGGCCGTTTCCTCCCTCTAAAATCAAGTCATACATTGGGTCGAACAGCCCTCTTTTTAAACTTTCAAGTAATATCTTCTTTTGGCCATTTCGAACAAAACATGCCAGGGAGAACTTTCACCCCTTTGACAGACAGCCAATTTGCCTAGTTTTATGTTGTTTGACGTCCATAAAAAACGTTAGGGCTTCGTGTGAAACACTCGGCCTTGAACCCTGACAGCGCACGGTTTCCCTTGGCTTGACATGTCCCCTTTGTTTGGCGCCGTCACCAAAATTGGAAACCCTCTTCCGGCCAGACAAATCAGCTGATGCGCACAAAAAAGTGCATGCATGCTTTACGACGTACCTCTTGTTTCTTTCGCAGCTTGGCCTGCTTGTTTTGAGCCTCCGTGCCTTTGAGTGTTCCGGGTGAGTGGAAGCGCAGGAGATCATTGCCGGAAATAGCCGCCTGCCTCGCATGGCAAGGGTTGCGTGTCGATAGTTATGCGTCGAGGAACATAGTTATGAGCGGGAGACAGGGGGACCAACAGCGACCAAAAGCGTTACCGTTGCTTTCTTCTACGCCCCAACCGACCAATAAAAGTACACAAGCATCTGATATCTGATTTGTTGAGGCCTCCTGCCCCCAGCCAATTCGTGCGGCTAGAGAGAGAGGACTGGGAGGCGTTTATATGTTTCGTTTTTGTTTCGCATTTCGTTCCACGACTATATTCGATAACACAGGGTTCGAAAGAATCGTGGTCCGCATGGTGGGCGGCATCGAAGTGTTCATGGAATGGTTTTTGCTCACACTTTGCTCCATGACTCTATTTGATAACACGGGGTGTATTAAGGATATCTACCGTGCCCTGTAGCAGTAGCTAGTAGCCCTGTACCGGGTCGCTGGCCGGCAACAGAGTCGCCTGTAGCGAGGAGGCCACAGCAGCACAACAATATGCCACGGCAGTACAAAATGTTGTATACCGATTCAGTAGGTTTGGGAAAATCATGGTCCGCGTGGGCTGCATCGAAGTATGGGTGTTAAAATGCGGGAACACACAAGCCGACCGGTTGTCGAAATATTCCGTCCACGACGTACCGCATCTACGGATGCATCGTGCGCACCTTGAAGCGGAGCTTCCGGCATGAGCCGCAAGGCAATCGTTTCATACGCGTGGCGTACGCGAAAACGCGAGGAAGTGGGGCATAGAAGGCTCATTCTCTGGGGGGAGGGGGGGGGGGGCGTTAACGCTACTAGGGCAAGAGAGATCCGAGCAGGAATTTCGATGGTATTGCAAAAGGGTCGGGACTAGTCTTAACATTTTTCGACGTCCTAACCGCAACCTGACCCTGCTATTAACATCCTTAACGAACTTAATGAGACAGGAGACGGCAGTTTAGACTGAAAATATTGCTGTCATTTTAGCGTGGCATCGTGGAACTGCCGTCTCTCTGACGTCTTCGCTGAGGAACCGTACGTAAGCGTTCAGTTTTCACCTGCCCTAGGAAGTTGTGTGGGTCTCCGAATTCCTCATCGAAAACCTCGAGGGTAATCCCTCCTCCGCCGACAGCCGCTTCTCGAGGATGAGGAATGGTCAGCAGAATGCTCTGTTTTGTTTTAGTCGCAAGCAAGGGTGTCACAAAGGGGGGCCGAGAAATGTTTTTACGGGGGGTTACGAGCGCACTCTAGCATCCCTTCCGCGCATGTCCTGCGTCGAAAGGTACTACAAAGAGGGCCGAGGATGTACTTATGGGCGTCACGAGCTCAAGCCCAGCGTTCCGCGGCGTAGTATGTCCTTATGTCTACTTCCAATTTTCGTGCGCCTCTTATGCGATATTAGCTGACATTGTGCTGTTGAGGGGTATCAAGTGATTTGCCGGGATCTTGTCTCAGGCCGAACTTTTTACTTTTTTCCCCTTTCACCGCGCAGCGCTAATAAAGCCAACACGCTTGCAAGTATCGAGTCAAGTTGTCATGCGTGCTACATATGTACATCTGTGCCAGCGGACCGACCATTTTGTTTTCAGCCAGGATAAAAACAAAAAAGCGCAAGGACATTGAACAGACAACATATGACGGCCGATACTAGACATAGATAAGCGAACATATGGTGGTCACCAGCTACTCTCTCTACCTGCTGGGTGGTCGGAATCGCAAATTATACCCGACAAACAGTCCTGCGCCAATGCTTATTATAATAGCAGTCGAGAAATACATTTGTTTGTCAGGATGGGTGTGGCGTCTGGGCTACCCTAAGATATCCTGGCGGGTTTCCTACTGATATGCAGGCATGCATGTGTAGGTGTCCGATTATTTGCGTGCCCCCATATAGGTTATATATGAATACTGTTTTAGGTAGGTTGTTCGTGGTATGGGGGGGTATAAATAGTTAATTTAGCGAAAGAGGGAAAATAATATACCAGTACACTTCAATAGGAAAACCTGGCAGTTCAACGTACCTCTCCCTCCTTGCTCTTGCCTCCCCAAACGGGGTCGGTATTGTTGTAGATCGTCGTCGTCCGTGCCACCTCTTGCCCCCTCCTCTTCAGGATGCACATCGAGTTTGCACCCCCGGCATCGTCCGCCTGTCGCAGGGCATAATATACCAGGCATGCATTATTTTGGTCACACCACGTTTTTTACGTTGATGGGCGAGACGCAATCGACCCCTTTAGTCCAATGGCCGATGGAGGGTGAAATAGGACAGGAGGTATACGGTAGGACCACACCAGCAGGGGCAGAAAGGCCTAATCTAAAATCTGATATTTTTTTGCTTTAAATTGATCGGTGAAGGCGCAGAAAAAACACAACAATAGTGAAGGAGAAGATTATTAAGAAACCGGGGACTTTTTCGAGAATAACCTCCTTGTTTGTTGTTGTAGAGATAATCAGGCGTTTGGTTCGTGTCCTTAGGCAGAAAAGTTCACTTTTGATAGCAGCAACGTGGCACTGTTTGGTTGATCGCCTGAGCAGGAACACATACCAGATCATATAGATCATACAGATCATACAGATCATACAGATCATTGAGAGTCTATCTGCCCTGAAGGATCTAGATCATTAAGTGGGAACCGAGTATGTTTCCGATGTATGCATACGTTGGACCCCATGATATTGGACTTTCAGCAACACAAGCTTCATCTCAGGCCCAGCTTACGCTGCGATGTGGCCATTTCGACGACGACATCACTGCCGTCGGTACGAGAACATTCGTGAAAAAAAAATCGAAAGTCGGACGCCTCGTACCTGCGCTAGGCCTGCCGCTCGCAGTACCGTCAGCCTCACTCTTCTATCAAAAACCGCCTCCTCTAGCCTGAAACCCCCCCCCTCGGGGGCAGTGCCGTCGGTAGAGCTCATCAGCAGCGATGCCGCACGCGCCGCTTCGGTCTTCATGATTTCCAAAGGCGATGTCTCACGCACGGTGAGCACCAAAACCTTGGCTTCTTGCTCGTGCCCTGTACCAAACCGCCCAATTTACGGATACCAAAAGGGAAGTGAAAACAAGGAGTGTATAATTCTAAACAACGCCTTATTAGGACAATAATTTTCCGGGGATTTTTCGGTTCGAAAAAAGGGAAGTCGAAATAGGCAGTAGCTACAATAAAGCCTTCTTTAGGACATTTTTTTCCCGCGAAACGTTCGAATCGATACCAAAAGGGAAGTCATGATAGGCAGTAATTATGTTAACGCCTTTCTTTGGAAATAATTTTCCATGGAAAAATTTCCGCACCAGTGGGAAGTCAACATATGGAGTAGTTCTAGCAACGCTCTCAGGACAGAATTTTCCGGGAAAATTTCGGTACCAAAAGGAAAGTGAAAAATTGCAGTATATACTCGTAGCTTTCTAACAACGCCTTATATAGGACATATTTTTTCGGGCATATTTTTCACTCCCCCTTTTATGATGGGTGAGGCCTTTGGGTAGTGTTTCATAGCGCGAACCCTTTATCTCCGCTCAACCGGGGCAGGGGCATGCTTAGGGTGGGGTTATATAGACTGAGCTGCGCCTACGTGGTGTGGATGGTAGCACAGATGGCGGGGACCTCTCCCCCCCTCACCTTTTACAACGTGGGCGTAAAGATATGCTATTACGGGGGACCATAGGCGCCTTCCGCGGTAAGGCGTACTGGCCCTCCTGCGCTGAAAAAAACAAAAAAACAAAAAAACCGTTTTTTTTTGTGTTCGCTCAGAGAACCCCAAAAACGTGGTTTAATAAAAAGTTGGTATTAAAAACAAAAGTTCTCCTTTGCTGGGAACTTTTTTTTTCGCCCTATTCCTGATTTTGTTTTGTATACCACTTCGCCAATCGACTCCGCTTGGGCGATTTAGTGGGGGTAGAGCCACTCGGAAAGTTGACCAGACAAAAACTCAGTGCGGGAGAGAAGTTAGAAAAAAAACTGAAAAAAATCTAAATGCTTACGGAAAGGCCCATTTTGGCATGGCTATTAGTCAACGGAAATATCGAACTGAGACATTATTACGTCGGATTCGTGATCCCCAACCCAAATGTACCCACCCCTGATAAACTCGAGCCCTTCGCGGCACGTTGTTGGCGGTTTAAGGGGGAGGGGTTTTTATCGGACACCCCGGGTTTTGGCGTGTTTACATATAGCTGTAACACGGTCGCATGATCGAGTTAGGAAAAAATAACGACGGATTCGTGATCCCTGCCTCAATATTACCATATCCTGAAATTTTCAGTCTCATCCGTCGTTTTTTTAAACTCGGGGATATATTCGGTCCATCCCCGGTGTATGCGTTTTGCTGATTTTCCTTAGGGATATTTGCAAAACCGGTTGAAACCCGGCATTAAACATGCCTCCTAAAAAATTAAACATCGAATACGTCAAGTTCATACCCCAAACAGGTTGTCATAATTTTTTCAGACCTTAGCCAGGGATGGTTCGTCACCACCCCCCCCCCCCTCAAAAAGAGGACGCCTTACTGCGAACGGCGCCCATAGTAAATAGGAACGAATGTTGTGAGTAAAACTAGGTAAATATATAGGTTTTTGTATGTACCATAGGTCCTATTTACTATGGTCCCCCGTAATAGTGGAGACATTTGAGCTATATATCTATAGCAAACCCCACAAGGTGTCGACAACTTTTCAATTCGGTACGCCGAAACGGTGTGTTACACTGTTCCATGTCTCCACAAGGATGTTTTCACGCCCACATTGTGCAACCAGGGGGGTCCCGGCCACCTGTGAGGAACTTACTGGGGTGTTTTGCCCTTGCGATAGTGAGCGAAATCCAAACGTACCGTAAGCACAAAACTACGTAGTGTACGTGCTCAGCCAAAGATTATGAACCCGAACGCCAAATTCTCTCTATAACAACAAACTGCAGATTATTCTTATATCGGTTCTCAATCACGAATAATCTTTTCCTTTTGAGTCGTGGGTGATTTAGCATGGAGGGTGACAGAGCTATCGGGTCGTTGCGCTTGGTGTTTGTTGTGGTGTGAAATGTACGGCAGCATGAGCGCACGCCGGGCCTGGCGCCATCGCTTACACCTTGGCCTTTGTAGAACTGCAATGCAAAAAAAAACTATTATATCGTAGTGAGTCAAATTTCAATTAATTTGTCCTCGAAACGGGAGTCCCGTCCGAAAAGGGTGGTGGCTTTGTGTACGATACATTTACTTTGTATGTGTACAAGGGCTGCGCATGGGTGCCGGCATTCGCCGGCACCCATGCTTCGGGTAGGGCAGGGAAGGAGTTGGAATCATTCCATTCCACATAGTAAAAAAAAATGTAAATTGAAAGGAATGCCAAGAGTCTCATCCGAAATCCACAACAAATCGTGCTATTTAGCAGGCGGTGGATCAGACCTGAGCAGGCTCTTATCGCCCTTGTCCGCCGCCTCTTCAACGCCCAGAGAATTCCTTTCAACCGCCTTGATTCGTTCGACTATTCTATTCACGGTGTAAGGCTTTGAACCGACTACTCACTGTATGCTTTGAAACCGACTATGATATTCATGGTATGCTGTGAAAACCGACTATATATATATGTTTGTTTTTAATCGACTATATACTCATGGTATGCTCCGAACCGACTAAGTCATGGCATGCTTTATAACCGACTACTCATCGTATGCTTTGAACCACCGACTACTCACGGCATGCGTGAAAAACGCAAGGAACATCGATCATTCGTAGCGTGCTCTTTTCCGCATACACAATCACAAACGTATACAGTATAGCGCAGCAAATAAGAAACAGGAAAAACTGGTCCAGGCTGGACTTCTTGTTCGATAATGGGGCGCGTTCTACACTAACTTCGGTACAGCGACTCCCGCATTTATTATTTCCCTGCAAATCTCAGCCTGCCTTACTTATTGCTCGTTTTCCTATTATAGTAGGCGTTCTGTACTGTATAGCCTTTCGCACCGTCTTCACTCTTCAATGGCAGTTCCTGGCGCTCGGCCTTTACTTTTCCGTCGCCATGATTCACCCCCTCCTTCGCGAACGCCACCAGCTGGTCCACCGAAAGATCCAAGCGCCCCAGCAGCTCACACTAACGAAAAGCGCGAGATAGTGCCAGGCACGGCACGACCAGGTAGTTGTTTGCAGCGCGAGGGGGACGGAGTAAAATGGTAAAAGACAGCAGTACCAGTGTACGACCAAATAGTTGTTTGCAGTTTGCAGCGAAAGGGGGACAGAGTAAAAGGGTAAAACAGACGTGTAGTATCAGGTACAACCAGGTACGTAGTTGTTTGCGGCGCGAGGGAGACAGAGCAAAAACGGTAAAGATAATACCAGGTACAACCGGGTATTAATAGTTATTTTGCAAGCGCAAGGGGGACAGATGGAAACCCGCAAAAACAAAACGGTGAATTTATTTCCGAGCGAACGAAGTCCAACCATATTTTCAGCTATTATGCTATCGTGCTATTTTACCCTTTTACTATATACCTGGTACTGCAGCAATGAACCCACACTAATTCCAAGTAGTCCCCCCCCCACAAAAGCGCGTGGGCAGGTACTCTAAAGGGGTTTGTATTGATATCGACCTCTTGTCGTAGTACATAGCGTTATCGTACTGGTGAGCCATATCTTACGTCCAGGATTTGTTTTCCACTGCTATATAATGGCAGTGTCGAGGATGTGACCATTTCACGTACGATCTTGCCTCAAACCGCACATCCACGAAGAGGTGCGTGGACTATATATATATATATATATATATACACGGAGCAAAGGGCAGCAGCACGTAGTTAGGGCTCTGCGTTATGCCGGCGGTGTCCAAATGCGGCAAATTGATGTGCCGTAGCCATCTGTCCTAGCTATGCGTGGAGGGCCTACCTGTAGCGTATGAGTGGGGGTCAAACGGGTAGGCGCTTCCCGCTGCATTCTATGTACGAATTATGGAAAGGGAAGGTTTCCAAGATACGAGGCCGTCTAAAGGCGAGGTCTGCCTCACTAACCACTTTTCGCCACCGCAAAAAGGATCCTACACTATTCCCGAGTAGTTTGGATCCGTAAACGTGGGTGCATTTCTTAACGGGGGTTAACGTGCTTCTGATTGATGCGCGACGCATGCTACGATAGCCTGCATGCAGGTGCACCAAGGTTTTTTCTGAGGATGGTCACTTGAGCAGCTGTATGTCTCACTCCACCTTTTGTCTTTGGAGGAAATTAAAAGTGCTTCGTACTCGATGAAACATCCCGTGGCCTACCTATACAATGGATAGTATTGCAACAAGAGAATCAAAGCCCCGACGGTTTCGTGTTCAGGAATCCGAATCATTCAGAAAACGTTTCAGCCAGAAAGTGTCACTGAGACCTCTATCGTAGCACGCCTCGCGCAAGGAAATACACTGCTGTATCTCTCGCTAGAAAACGACTCGTGCTGGGGGATATTTTTAACTGCCGCCAATCGCGAGTGTAGCTGAGAATATATGGATCGTGAAAAACTCGACCGTTCCTCGGTTTGTTCGTTTTGGGAGGTATTCCGGTTGTTGGACGGGACACGGAGATATTTCGGGCACGCGAGGCTGGGAGAGGAGCCCCCTATTTGTTTTGACTCCGTCGTAAAATCATTGAAAAAAAAAACTTGCTTCGCTCGTAACTATTAAAACAAATACGCGGTACAAACCTGGCCCGGCGCGGTGTGATGATGCGACCTCCTCTGAGAAACGCGATCCCAAACGGTAACCGAAAAGTCAGCAGCCTGGGGCAGCGAAACTTTTTTTCCCTCTCCCGAATTTTCTTGTTCCTGTTGCTGCTGCTGCTGCTGCTGCTGCTGCTGCAGGCGATCGTGAGCGAGCTCGATGCGAACAGTCTCCATCCACACCGGGTTGGACCCGCCTAGCATCGCCTTCAGGTCAGGTCAGGTCACAATCGATCAGGGTTTCAGGGTTTCAGGGTTCGGTGTGAAGTGAAGATGCAGATGAACGTCTGGCGTGTTACAGTGGTCAGGGTGTGAGGCCCCGGCCGTCCGCGCGCCGGGGTTTCTGGTGTCAGAGCCGTCCTGCTACGGTGGAGTATGTGGGTTACATTACTGGGCCCAAACGTTTCTCTCTCTCTGATGGAGCTCACCCTCAGCTGAGCAAGCTAGGCCTCGCTTTTTTCTCTGTCTGACGCCGGTTCCTCCTCGAGTGAGGGGGTTCCGTACCCAATATCTTTGGATCTTTTATTAGATCCGACGGGTATCAGGCTTGGCTTTGCAGTTTTTCTTAACGTCTGTCTTGTGGTGTTTGGGTGAAAAGGTTTAGACTTCCGAATTTGAGGAGCTTCAGAAAAAAATGGCGATTGCATCAGAGGGTCCGAGGACCCCCTGCCGGCGCAGGAGAGGCCTCATCCAATCCAATACTTACGTTAAATGATCCACGGTAGGGAGACAGAATACATTAGAAAAACCAGCATGCCTTTTCGTTGCGCAGGCACACACGCGGGCCGGGCGTACGAACGGGCGAGATGCACCTACTTGTAGTTGCTTCAGCGATCGGGCGGTATGGCGAGGGGAACGCTTCGTGTGGGTTTCGATAGTGAATGGTCACAGCTGGTTCAATCCCGTTTGGCCATCAAAAACGCTTCTACTTCTGCCTCTACTCCATCGTATGTATGAGTACGTATTATAGCACTGTGGTATTTTTCGTATTCTTATTTATCCGCCGGCGGATGGCAAAAAGCTAAAAGCTTAAGCTCATCATACTTCCACATATAAATAAACAAACTCGTGTCAATTTACCTCCGATGTATAAACTGCAGTAACATTTCATCGTCGCTTTTTAACTCGAATATAGTTTGGGATTCATGAGGCACTCTCTGCTTCGATCAGCCAGAAGCTCTCACTCAGGGCTACGACTACCCTCGCGCTGATTCGAAAGCAATCAACTCGGCACCTCGTCGCAGAGAGTATATGGTTACTCCGGGAAAAAAAACACTACCCGACGGTCGTTGCAGCGCTTCCTTGTGTGTGTGGGGGGGGTTATCTCGACAGAGATCTCCGTTTCGTGGGGGCATTATGGCATTCCCATGCCCTCCCTGCCTTTATCGAGGAGGGTGTTCAACGATCGTTCTCTTGAAGGTATGGCTTATGTACGTACGAGTAGATATCCCAAACATCCCGAAAACAAACAAAATATATCAACGCCTCGCACGGCTTACGAACAATGTATACATATACATGCATATATAATATAATGTTTATGTACTTATATAATATATACCAGGTACATATATATACACTTCGAAGTATAATATATATGTATATATTCCAGACACCCCAAGAATGAAACGTATTTTTCAACGACACCTACCGGGGTTTTTCCAACCTCGGCCCCGTCAAGGGCAGCAACCGCGAACATGCAGGCGCCATCTCCTCGGCAGAACCCACGGCCCTCTCGAATCACAACCTGACTCAGACAAGACCGGACGGGAGAAAAATAAGTGGATGTTAAAAGCGTCATCAAAACGACATGTGGTGTGTAAAACATACGGGGATTGATGGTTTTAGGCGTCCATCGTGGGTTCTGATTACTATGTTTACTACATTAGCCCCCCCGGAGTACACATAATACTTGGGGCGTAAGGGGGGGGGGGGTAGGGCGACAAGAACCGGCGATAAGTTTGTTGTAGTTTGCCTTGCCCCTGTTGCTTACCAGGTATGCTTCTGTTTTTTTGCCCCTCCTCTACGTTTATAAAAAATCGAAAACATAATCAGCTGTGAGATCGCGGGATTTCGTCGAAACTTGTTTTTCTTTGCAAGCTGTGTTGTCACATCATGTGATACTTCGATCACGCGTAGTACGTACGGGTGTTATATGGCCTCGTATATCGTGTCCCTCTTTTATGAAAATGAATTAACCATACAACCAAATACATAAAATTATCTACTGTAAATCCGTCCCTCTTTCGCAAAGTTAATTAATGTTCTCCCCCTTTTACTAAATGAATTAATGATCTCCCCCCGTTTTGCTAAATTAATTAATTATCCAACCAAATACATTGAAAGTTATCTAAATCCGTCCCTCTTCTGCGAAACTAAGCAATGTTCTCCCCCTTTTTTACTAAATTAATTAACTATCCAACCGAATGCATTTGGTGTCCCCCTTTTTGCTGTCCCTCTTTTATGAAAATTAATGAATCTACACTACGTAGCTCGAGCATTTATTTTAATCAATTCCATCCACCCCTACCCCTATAAGCGTTTATACACTACCCCCTGCCCCAAACATCACGGAACACAGCAGTTCTCACGATAAAACCGAGAGGTCCAACTTCAAAATATAGTATCCACCGAAGGTATCAGGTACATAATCGTAGCACGATCCTGGAAGCATGGCATCTCTTCACCTCTAGAAACATTTTTTTGGCGTCTACAAGCCCCTGAAGCAGAGGTAGCGCGCCGTCCGTGGCCGCAGACACCCCAAGTCCGATGCTTCCCTGAACGACGAGCTGCTTGTTGTGCTGGTCCGCCGTCAAGGTTCCGTCGCGTTTCCTAGCTTCTAGCGGGAGTTCCTTTTTCCATGATGGTTCGGGACAGGGGAACAGTTGAACAGCGGAAACAATGCGCGTTATGGTGCAAGAGGATGGTTGATTTTGGTATTACGGGGGGTGCATAGTAAATAGGACCAAATATTTCGAGTAAATATAGGTAAATATATACGAAGTAATTTTTTTGTGTATCATACGTCCTATTGGTCCCCCCCGGTAATAGTTAGGCCACCTCACCCGTCACAAGGGCTCAGCTCTACCTGGTATATGTTAAGGTCAGTTGGTTTGGATGGGACTCTTTCTACTTTGGAACACGCACAAACCCCATGAGGCGATTTTCGGAGGCGACTTTCTCGAAAATCTGCCGTAGAGAGGCACACACACAACGAAAAATGTTGCGTTATGAAGAAATATTTCATCGAGACCTTTCCATAGATAGACGAGTCGCTCGGCGTTTTTTTTTTCTTCTCCTCGTTGTCGAGAAAACCAGCTTAAGACACTCACTGGTCCGATGGGAAGTTGCTATCTTATCACCCGGGTGGTACGATAATCGCGCTTGTTCCAGTAGTGTAGCACCATCCAGCAGGGACATCAACATTACACTGGCAACCTACACGCCTTCTTCATCCCTACCCTCCGTTTGCTCACATGAACTGTTTAAAAACCCTTTTACAACTGTACTGTAGTAATACTGGAACAATTGGCCCACACTATTTCCAAGTAGTTTGTCCTAAAAATAACGCTGTCTACAATTTTAAAACGGCTATTAATTGACACCCTATGCCGGCACCCATGCGGAGCCCTTGTTTATTGATGGTGATGTTCTCACATTTGCCTTATTTTTTTTTAATTTTTTCCTTTGTTTTTATTAAATTTGTTTAAAATTTTAATTAATTAATTAATTAAACAGACACACAAACAAAAAACTTCTCGATGGCAGAAAGCTGAAAACTGCAAATGCATGTGGTGCAAGCATCGTATGTAATGAGTGTTCTATGCATGGCTCACAAGGCTCTGCCGACCCCTCGCCAGTTCCAGCAGCGCCTCAGCACCGAAGTTCAACTCGCCCAGGAAGCACGCCTCCTTACCCTCGTCTTCGTCCCATACTTGTACCGTCAATTCAATATCCGCGCCTTGCTCTCTCCCCGCTCGTTTATTTCTCCCATTCCCCGTTGCTGTGGTGCCGTGGGGTTTGCAGCTGTCCCCCTCTCGGTTTTCGTACGGCCTACATCCGCCTTTTTTGTGGAGCTTGTCGGCCTGTTCCGGTGTCAGGAGGGGCAACTCAAAGGAACACGCCTTCCACACGGGACGAACGGTGTTGTATATGGTTGGCGTTCTGCCTATTTCTTGTTCGTCTTCGGGCCATATCACCACGCAAAATGGGTTCAGCAGCCCGAAGCGGTCTGCCCTTGCCAGCCCTGTGCAGTGGGTTATCTGCAAGTGGAGACTGAATAGCCAGCCATTTAAAACGAAAGTTAGCAAGGGACGTCGGGGGCAACATGTATGTGTTTTTAGCGCTTCTGTAATTATAACACTCGTGGACCGAATTATAAGGAACTTTTGCATATGAATATTTATTACGAACGATTATTATATTTTGGGACATAGCGGTATGTGTTGACGTCGATCGATCGGGTGCCCTTTCGTATTGCAGGTGTAATAACAACATATAGAGTGAACTTGGCATGTGAGGAGTTGGACATAGTAGTGTTAACACCGGCAACAACCGTACACTCCGGGTATGTCCTTTGTTGCTCTGAATTCCGCCGGCCGCATTTTAGTAAATTTTATTGTTGTTGTTATTTACACGTTGATTCATCGCCGCAATCTAGTCCGTGGTCACAGGACAGGCTCCAATAACGCTGGAGTGGAATCATACCTCGAGACCAACACAAATATAGAATATACATAGTCTCGACTCCCTTAACCCTTTTACTACTCCAAAAATGAGACCACACTAATTTCAAGTAGTTTTGTCCCAAAAAAGTGGTTGCAGTTCTGAATGGGTTAAGACACCAGCCACGTCTCACCTTTCTCGAATGTCGTCTTCTTCGGGCTCAAACGGTGGTGGCCGGCCAGCAAGAGAAGGTTCCAGGAAAAATCTTCCTTCCTCATCGCATGGTTGCATCGCCTCCCACACCTGGTGAGCGAAAGTAACGCGGTGTAAGTTCGGCTATATACCGACCAGTACATAATGGCGTTAGTCAGCACTTACCTGATTCTGCACAAATAGTCTGCATTCCCATTTATTTGTTTCAAAGTTGTTTTTTTGACTTGGTTTTCGTATACCCCCCCCTGTCTGGGTTTAAACAAATAATGGCATGTCGTTTTGTTTTTTTACGTGCAGTTCACACCTCAAAACGTTCGCAGTGAACGAGTGCCTGGGCCAGAGCATCCGTCACAGCCGCGTACACATCCGTCGCTGACGAAATCGCTCTCCTGCCGTCTGGCTTTTTTCGGGCGCCGCCACCACCACCATCACCACCACCGCCACGGATGACCGACCCCCCAGCTTCTCTGAGCTCCTTCTCCCTGGCAGGTGGAGCATCGTCGCTTGTTGTTGTTGTTGTTGTTGTTGTTGTTGATGTTGATGTTATTGTAGATTCCACCAACCTTACGGAGCGAAGCGTCTGCAGAGCGCAGGCCTTAGCTTCGCGGTCGAGAGCGAGCCCTAAAGCGGAAGCGCAGGTCTCTAAGAAAGCGAGGACGCCACTTTCTGGGTGGAACTTGACTTCCTCCTCGTCGGCGCAGGGGTCTTCGAACCTTTTGGCATGACAGAGGAACATAAACAAAAGGGAAGCGAACGAGCTCGTATTTCGTAAGCCTTAACGCGATCGCGCAGCAATTGGCGACGTGTCCAAGAAAAATGACTGGTGGCTTTTTATTTTGTGTATCTTCGTGCGCGCAGGGGTCCTTGGACTTATACGTACGGCAGGGGAATATAAAAGGAAAGCGAGACAAGCGAGAGGTCGCCGTCCGTAAGCCTTGCGCGTGCGCGCACAGGATTGACGACGCGTCGCAGAAGCATTAGACTGTGCATGGTAGATATTTTTCTTGGTGTTGCGAAACTTAATCGCTCTCGATGGCCAGTCGCTCCTCTCTCTCTCTCTCTCTCTCTCTCTCTCTCTCTATTGAAAAGCGTTTCACGGTGCAGCAGGTGGGCCCTACATATCGGCGCGGACCAACGCTGGTGACACCATCTAGGGGGTTGCCGTAGGAATACGCTATAACCTATATACCGCATACCACTCTGAATGGAAATATATATGGACCGTTTAGGTATGAGTGTTAGCCTTCTAGATCCACCAAAGTAGAGTTCTCGCGCACAAAACATGAATGCCGTACGCAAAAAACAAACACACGCCCCCTAGATTTCAGCAGTGGCTAACCCTGTCGTTGTCTGAATGTCTCACAGTAGTAGTTATCAGCTTGACTGCGGTCCACTGCTCTGACCAGGCCCTAAATATATTCGCGTTGCCTTTTGGTCATACCCAGTAGATAAGTATGCGATTTTTCGCTTCCGACTGTTTGTGACATGCTACATTTCACCCCCACCTATATATCATTATTGTACTGCAATGTAAGGAACTTTTGTACATACTATTTATATACAAACGGTCCTTATATTTCGGAACACAGTGCCATATATAACACGCAAGATACTACAACTCGTCGGACGATTTTCCAAGCGACCTTTTTTTCGACCGCGGGGAGATCTCGAGCGACCGTCGAGAGAGTTTGATTACGGGAATATCTCAAAACGAGATATACCGATGCCCAACCTTTTCGTTTTTACGTTTGTCCCCCGTCTCTTTAGGAGAAAAAAACTCGTCTCGGAAATCCATCCCAGTGCAAGAGTGAAAGAAATCGCCACGGAAAAGCATCCCAACAGAGTGTGTCACCATGACTGTTTTCCGTATGGAATAGGATGAAATATGTGCCCCCCCCCCCTCCGTCGCGCGACTCGCGAGCGCAAAGTGAAGCAGCGCGCGCGCGCCGCTCAACCAACGTCACGTTTATGTATACGATACGCGTACCAGAATACCTGTCAATGCATAGCACCCCACGGATGACTCTGCTTCGAGGGCCGGCTCGAATGGCAACGGCTATCCACGGCCAGCCCTGCTGGAGGGGGTCCGAAAAAAAGTGCAGGAGGCTGGAGTCCGAGCTGAAGGGGCCGTTCACGACTGCCGTCATGCAGGTGTCGATAACGTCCCACGATGGACTCTGGTATAGCAATGTTTGCAAATTTGTGCAGGCGGGCAAGCGACGGGGGGGGGTGGGGGGGGGACTCATGTCATGCATGGCCGTAGTCGTATGACCATAGACCCTCGAATCCCTACAATGCCGGGACGGAGCACGTCCGGTTTTCACCGACCAGGCAGACATTGCCAGCACCAAGCGCCAAGCGCCGTGAGGTGTTCGACGAGTCGCATGAAGGGGAGGGGGGTACTCATGCATGCAGGCCGTATCGTGTGACCATAGACCCTCGCATCCCTACAATGCCGGGGGGGGGCGCGTCGGGTTTTGGGGGGTGGAGGGGGTGCGGGGTTGTTGGGAAAAGTTTTTTTTTCCCCACATTGCTCTCGGGATGGTCGACACTGGCAGAAGTATTGTACACCAAAACTCAAGAGTTAATATTTAGACGCGATGGTTGCCTTCACCGATGGTGATGCAGTAATGGGTGGCCCCTCTATAGTGCCGGTATGCGCCAGCCAACAACACCGGCACTATAATAGTGGCAACCGGCACTATATACTCCGCACACTGCATACCACACTGGTGAATCCCATCTGTGCCAAGCGATTTCACAAGCACTATACGTAGCGGGCAACCGGCACTATAGAGGGACCACTGCTGTGTACGTATGATAAGCTGTTTGAGGAGTTGTGTACGGTTTAGTCTCTTCTCTATGTAGTTTTCCCCCCAGTATTTTCAACATATAATACCACTCTAAACGGAAATATAAGGATCGTTTGGTCTTCATTGTTCAAGCCCAAAAATAAACTGCTGTTTCCGCTAAGAGTGATATATATATCGGATTTCGGCTAAGAGTTTTTTGGCAAAGCAAAGCGCTCGACGGGGGATTTGGGCAGCAGCACTCGCGACCAAAAAATGTGTATTCGATCTGCTCGTTCGTTTCGTTTTTGCTTCGCGTGTGGTGAATTGGTAGAGGTCTTAGGTCGAGTAATAAGTAACAAGCGTACGAGGCAATACAACCAAGCAGCTTACAGTACGCGTATAAGTTTTACTTGTATCCATCCGCCGCAGGATAAAAAAAAGCGGTGCTATATAAACGAGCACTGACCACGCGTGGGCCAGGCAAGAGCACAGCTAGCGGCATATACGTGTGTCTGTTCGATAGGCGCGGGGAGAACGCGAGGTGAGGCCTGCGCCGATAACGATGGAAAAATCGCAGTTAAGCAATGTGACACTTAAACGACCCCCCACCGCGACAGGAAAGGCATGTGCTAGAGGAGGAGATGAGGAAAATAGACGAGTGCGACATAGAGCAGTTTGGTACACTAAATAGTAGCGAGAAAACGATCGCTATCTTAGGAGATAGATGGTGGCCACAGGCGGCGAAACAGGAAGGGGATAAGATTAGCAAAAAGTTTCTTTGTAATATATGGAAACAACGTAATGAGCGCCCAAGTGTTGGAGGTGTCTCTATTAGGAGTAGGAACGGTGCTCCGTCTCGAAAGGGATGCGTGGTCAATGGTCAAATGACTAAGGCAAGCAACAAATGAGTACGCCCCCCCCCCC